>OZ010577.1:1320000-1332500 GCA_963932145.1 Acanthosepion lycidas
ACCTGAAATGATTGATATGGAATTTCAAGAGAATCCTTGTAAGATTGTTGATGAATTAAGTAAATTTGTTGCCTCTTTGTTCACAAAGATAATCGCCACATCTAATTCATGAAGATATTTCATATAATAACCAATATTTTAACACATTGTTCCAGTCATTCTAGTTTCCTCAGCTTTGATAGATTTATTGTTTCGGTTCGGAATCTATGCACTTAAGCGTTCCTCAAATGACGCTCAATAATGTTCCAGGGATCTAAGTGGGAGTTTTTATTTGATCCCCAATTTATCTTCTCTTACTTATTGGTCACGTCCGGTATTCATTTTAAAGATTTTTATAAAGTCGTAAATATTAATTCTCTCTGATAATAAGATACAGTTTATCTTCTGAGCAAATGCATATTTGAGTTTAAGGTCACAACATTCAAGCCATTCCCAATAAATAACATACTGATAAAGTGCAGCAATTTTAATTCAATCCATTTAAAATAAGACCAAACATGAAAATTAAAAGAACTTTTCGAAAAAAACTCATTCATTTTACATATTCCAGTTTCTAAAGGAAATTAAACTGATTTCAAAAATATAATTAAAAAGAAAATATATAACCATAACAACAGAAAAATGCTTTGACTTTTTAAATAAGTCTTTATTTAGAAAAAAAATAACTAAATTTCGGCATTAAATAAGCTAATGGTTTCTTATGCCATAAACGAAACCATACCAAATCAATCACGTCTTTCAGAGATCCTGATGAATTCTACCCGTGATCTATTCATCAGGCGATCCATCGTCATATTTTTTTTATCTTAATCTAACATTGTTCTTTAGTTGGTTTTTCGCATATTCTGCTGATATCTATGCTCAGTCTATTGATTAGATAACCTAAGCATAACATGCATGCTTCTTCTTTTAATCAGCTTATTCATCTATGTCTCTTTTGTTGAGTTTACTGTAGAAAGGACAGTTACCTTTTTCCGTTCGTATAGAGTCAGCCATTTTAAAATATTAGGTTGGTGCAAAAATAATATCGTTTTCTCACATATGTTACTATGTGAGAAAACGACATTATTTTTGCACCAGCCTAATAGTTATAATATATTAACTATAATTTTGCAAGATATGAATTTAAGAGGAAAACGTTTAACATGAGGTTTAATTTAAAATTCGATATAGGCACCAGATTTCGCTACCAGATTCTCGGGCCGCCCAGCAATCGCGTTAATGGATTTCAACATGAATTCTTGTGTTATGGAAACTATAAATTCTTGTATTCGCTCCTCCAAAATCCAAAGTCTTGGTTTGGTATAGCAGACTTTCACCTTAAACCAACCCTAAAATAATGTCACAGGGTGTTAGGACTCCTGGTTGGCCACTCATATATAAAGTAGGGAGTTACCTTTCAATCACCCTGTACTTACGTCTCCACCAAGTTTTAATTTTCAGGGTAGCTGGTTTCGACGCAATTTATTTCAGCTACAGCTGCATGGAATATTATGTGCTAAATCCTTAATTATGATTTCTTTCGATGCAGTTTTAATTCTACATTTAGTAAGGACATTATTCAACATTCTGCTGATTGTTCACATGTTCCATATTCTTTGGAACTGTAAATCTGTGACGTAAGACACAATCAGGTCTGCCGCACACTTACGATCAACTGGTAATTTCTGCGGGCATATTGACCAGGTAAATATTTAATTTGGGTTTGTTTTTGCAGATCAGTTTTCACTGATAACATTCTGGGCCCGAATAACTCAATGAACAGAGAAAATTAAAAAAAAAAAAAAAATCATTACGTCTTCACAGAAAAGACATCAACTTTTCTCTGGTTTAATGATCAAAATTGTCTTTTCAGCTGCACACGCCTGGTTATTTCTTTGCAAGACAAAACGCACAAATAACCAAAATACAACTATTGTAGAACGGGTAGCATTTTTATAGGTTATATCTTAAAACAAAGGTTCAGTTCTGTTGAAAAATTTTCTTTAGCTGTCAGCACATTGGCGTCTGAGATCGGAAGAAAATGATTGCTTGGAAAAAAAAAAGAATAAAGAGATAAAAAACCAAACAAACTTTCTCTTAAAACTAAAAACTAAAATCTGGTAATCTTTTAAGATAGACTTAACACCCTCCGCGTTTGGCGTTGAAGGATGAATAATGAAAAAAAAGGGTCGGTTTCTGAAGGGATTTTGTTGGTCTTCCTGTATGCAAAGTTATGACGTAATTCGTTCATAAAATATCGGGCAAAATAATCACTTTTAGGACGTGATGCTTTTATGCAGGGAGAAACGACAGGAAGTGATTGTCTGTTTTAAGGGAAGCTATTAAGTCGTTTCATTTTCCTAGAAATTTTATGTCTCTTGTTTATTCTCTTGGGAAATGCTTCCATTTTAAGGGAATTTCTCCTGTTTGGTTTCCAAAAATTTTTCTCGTGTTTTTTTTTTTTTTTATTATTATTCTGAGAATCTCCTTGAGGATTTTATTCATATCATTTTTACAATTTGTTCGATTTTATTCGTTTCTTCACGATTTATTCTTTCATCATTAGCATTTTCCTTTCTACTCTTTTCTCTTTTGTAAATTGATTTTTTCTTGGGATTTACTATTTTCCTTTCACATTTCCTTTACTATTTCTGCAACTTTCATTTCATGTTTTATTCCTTTAAATACATTATATATACCTTTCCTTCTGTACAATGCTTTATCCTTTGTTTCTTTCTGTTTGATATCCTTTTCCCGGGCTTTTATTGCTCTCGCTCTCTCTCTCTCTCTCTCTCTCTTACTCTCTCTTTCCGTTTTTCTTCTCTCTTTACTTCTTCCGATCTTTTAGTAGTTCTTGACGTTTTCTTCGTTTTTCGTGCATCAACTTTTATTCTTTTGCCTTTTTTACTCTACTTTTTTCTCTCTCTTTTTCTATCATGTTATTTCGTCTTATTTATTTACACAATTTATATTCAAAGTAATGGCTTCATCTCTTCTGATGTTATCACAATTTCCGCCATCTCTCCGGCCTACTTTGGGTGTCTGTTGACCCGGGTAAGTTCGGGATATTTCGAATTGAATTCTTTATTTATTCTAGCAGGGGATGTTGATGTCAGAGGACATGACATCTTGCATTTTGTAATACTCAGTTATTGATGACTCTGTTGCCATTGAATTTAAATCTGTACTAATCAGCCTAGAAATTGTATTCTTTTTGTTAAAGCATTTCATCCCAAGTAAGGCAATAAAGCCACTAAGATGCAAGGGGGGGGTAGTGACCGTGAAAGAATACGAGAAAAAATATCATTCAAGAGAGAGAACAATAATAGAATTAAGAAGACAGAAGATAACGATTGGAATTTTTATTTACATATTTGAAGATCAAAATTAACTGGAAGGGAATAGTTAGGAAGAGAATTCTATGAACGAGAATTGCGAGAGAATAAACTGTTAGCATATAACTTACAGGTACATTTAACCATTTAAACTGTAAAATGATGAGGCCTAGCTGCCAATCTAGTATTGCGCTTAAATTCGTAAAGTTGGGTACTAAAGAGGAAGGCTCATCATCACAATTACCTTGAAATATAAAAAAAGGCAGAGGGAAGTGATTGAAGTCGAATCGTCTTTGTATTTTATCAAGAATCTCGAAATACTTAGCAGCAGCAACAGACCAGATGTGACAGCAATATCCAATGCATGACAGACTTAGGAATTTGTAAGATAAGATGCTACCAAATTTACGGATTATCTCTTTAATCACATTCGTTATCGTTCGTTTTATGTTTTTCTAGGTTATTTTTCCTACATCTCTCTCACTTCTGTTTTTATTTTTTATCAATATTCTCTTTTCTTGTGAGCGCTTTCATTTCAGTTTTTATTTCATCTTTTATTCCTTCATTTTTTTAATATTTATTCAATATTAATAACGCAAAATTAAGTAATATATATTTTCTAATTGATTATAGACTTTGTCTTTGGCACTATGGCACTATGGCCAAATAGAACTGCCTGAATGGTTCTTCCCCGCAAGAGAACAATCATATTTAAATGATTATATGTAGAGCGTTACAGAAGATGGCTGAATCATTATAGCAACGTCATAATCTAAGATTAATTTCCTGCTTAATAAGAAAGAGAAAGAAAATTATAAAACAATATCATTTCATTAATAAATATTATTATTCGTCAAACTTTTAAAAAAGCAGCTTAAAGAGATTGACTACTCTCTTTATCTCTCACCTTCTTCTCTCTCTCTCTCGCTCTCTCTCTCTCTCTCTCTCTCCTTCTCACTCGCTTTCGGTAAAATCAGCAAAAACACTTCCGAAAGAGCAAACGAATATACCAAAAATATTCAAGGAATTAACCCGTGGCACCAAACAGCTGAAGCCATGGAATGGTTTACCAATATACAAAGAAAGAATGAATTTACATTCATCCAATTCGATATTTGTGATTTTTACTCATTCTTCACCAAGAATCTGGCAATAAATTACTGTCCTATTAGCGATCGGGAAATAAATATAATAAAGCAGATAAAAAAAAACTATACTATTCCATAATAGTCATCTGTGGACCAAAAAAGTAACACCGAATTTTGTATTATTATGGGAGTATATGACTCAGCGGTTGCATGTGAATTAATTGGAATTCTATTATTATGACAAACTAGATTTATTTTCGACATCAAGAACACTGGACACTATAGAGATGACGGTGTCATTCTCCTCCGTAAAATTAGCCCACGAAATAGAGACCGATTGAGAAAGGAACTAATAAATTTTTTGAAAGATCACGAACTAAATATTACCACCACCAATGCTAAAGTGATCAATTTTCTCGGTGTAACTTTAGACCTGAATAATGGTCATTATAAACCATATACATAGGATACATACATATATATATATATATATATATATATATATATATATATATATATATATATATATATATATAAAACTATAGATACCTTATTAATTAATCAGACCACCACCATAAAATACTAGCTAATTTATTTAAATCAGTCCAAGTTAGATTATCTACCAGCTCCAGTAATAAGAAATATTTGAGAAGCTAAAATGAAATATATACAGACTTTAGAACTAAGCCACCATAATTCAAATTTAGAATATTTATAGATAAACAAAGATGGTAAAAATGAGCAGAAAAATGGTAAACGCAACATTATATTGTTTAATCCATCCTTTACCCATAATGTTAAATCTAATATCGGAAGATTTTTTTCTAAATCTTATTTATAAACACTTTAATAATTCAGTAACACTAAAAGAGATTTTTTAACAAAAACTGACGAAAGATCAGCTATAGCTGATTTACTAAAACAGACACATTCATCTCCCATCATAAAATCATTATATTAAACAAACATATTTTCAATAAAAAAAAACGTAAATTTTTTTATAAATAAATGCAACTGTCGTAAAAGGACAATCTGTCCACTAAACGGTCAATGTATGACCAATGATATTGTAGAAAGAGCGTACATACATTCCAGTAACATTGCTAATTTTTTTTGTATTCCACGGAAAATACTTGAAAACTTCGTTTTTATCATCACCGAATGACCTTAAATAAGATAAAATACCACAACAGTACTTCAGGCGATTAAACAATCTGGGCATGTCGCCATCAATCAACTGGGAAAGTATATTCAGGGCTAAGGCTTATAACGGTAAAGGAAATAAATGCAATGTATGCCTAGTTGAAAAATTGTACTTAAAACACTTAAATACCCCGAGCTTATTAAACAAAAGAAATGCTTTGATGGTTATATGTAGGCATAAAAATAAATATATGCTTAACTACGATGATCCTATTTAATTTTTAGTTTGGATTTAAAAATTTTAATTTTTAATGTTTATTTTGAATGTAAAGCATTATTTAATTATTTATTTGAATAAAAATTTGTTTTTAGTTTAAATAAGAACCAGTAATGTCCCTTTAATTAAAGATTTTCAAAAATTATAATATCAATATTCACGGGTATATTATAATTTTTATTTTCTTTTTTGCATACTAATACTTTATGGTAATCTATCCACGCACGCATGGACTCTCCTAGCTATAAATAGGAGTAGGTACTGCCTTTTAGAGATGGAAGTTTCCAGCAGTCAGCTCTGACAGTCGGACTTGCTGTAATACACTCGTTTGTATATGTTTATATTACTGTTTCTGTTAATATATATATAGTTCCTGTGTTGTGTCTTTATTTCTGACCCTAACGAGGCCCTAACACACACATATATAAATCTCACTTATTCCAATTGTCAAATAACCTTTTAAAATTTTAAAAAATCTGAAATCCCAGCATAATATGTAACTACGCCAACGTTGTGATAACCAGATATATTATAATTCAATATTGTGTACCTGAAGACTGCGTCGTGCATGAAACTCAGACTCGTGCTAGAGGTGAGGGATAATATGTATATTTATATACATATTTATATGTATATTTATGTGCATATCTATATGTATATTTATATAAATGTTTATATGTATATTTATGTACATGTTTATATGTATATTTATATGTATTTCTATATGTATATTTATTTACATATTTATATGCATATTACATACATATTTATATGTATATTTATATATATATTTATATGTATATTTATACACATTTATATGTATATTTATGCACATATTTATATGTATAATGATATACATATTTATATGTATATTTATATACATTTTTATGTATATTTATGCACATACTTATATGTATAATGATATACATATTTATATGTATATTTATGTACATACTTAATAGCACTGTTATATCACATCGACCACTGTTTGATTAACGCCAGCACTTCATGTACGATATATTACAGTTTTATATATATATATATATATATATATATATATATATATATATATATATATATATATATATATATATATATAGTTTCACACCCGGCAAGACAGTAATGTCATTAGAACGTGGCGGATTACAGGGAGTGAAAGGTAAAGAGAATGAGAAGAGTGAGAATTGGGAGGATTGGAGGAAAGACAATAAAGAACAACGTTTCCAGAAAACAGAAGATGCCCATTGACATTGCATTTATATTATTGTAGATTGCAGTTATCAGGGAATCAAGGAATTGAAAACGAAATCCACAGGTAGGAGGTGCGACATAAACATATATATAGAGAAATAATTTTCATTAAAGAGAACTGATAAGTTACTGCGATTAAGCTTTTTATTTCATTTTACTTACGTTCGAATAAGTGTTTCCTTTTCAGGATATAAACTATGTAATAATTATTTACATACCCGTCGATGGCCATCAAGAAAACTCATGTATATGTATATATATATATATATATATATATATATATATATATACAAGAAAACTCATATATATATATATATATATATATATATATATATATATATATATATATATATATCCTTGTGCAGTTATGCAGAAAATAGAAAAGAACACGTTGGGTGCATAATCCGGGGTTCCTTAGTATTTTTGTTTTTATTTTTAAGAAGACAGTGCTCCATACAGAAGTAGAGCTTATATTATAATAATATTTTTTGTTTAAAAATATGATTCCTTCGCTACATAAGAGTTCTCATGTTGAAATAGATACCCTACCCAACCTTAGCAAAACCTCTCAGTGGATGATGAATCTATTGATAAGAATTAACTCCCTGACCACTTAAAGAAGGAAAATAGTCTAGCCACTCCCACAACAACAAATTCTGTAACGGACCGTGCCTAAAAATACACGTAAACCGAGAGATAGCTTATTCCTAAAATTTCGCTTGAAGATGAAACGGGACTAAACACCACAATCCAACTTAATTTTATTAATTTATAATATATATATATATATATATATATATATATATATATATATATATATATATATATATGTATATATGTATGTGTGTGTGTTTGTGTGTGTGTTTTGTAAATTTTAACAAGCTTTAAATAATACTAAAGATACCGTCTTAATCCTATTAAAAAAGCCTCTAAAGAACCTTTCGGCCAACCCTTCTTCAGACGTATGGCGTTGGTGAAAATTTTGTTACTAAGAACATCGAAAAAATTCCTGGAAATAAAAGAATTTGTGAAGAACCTGGAGACCGATTAAAAGATTAAATCTGCCTTCTTGTAACAATTAAGACACCAACATTTATAGTTAAAAAAATAAAATGGGTTTCTAACCGGAAGAAACACTGGATATGAAAAAAAAAAAAAAAAAAACAGTGATAAAAAACTATGAAGTATGATTAGAACTGATGCCAAATAATTATAATTAAGATAATAATGAAATCAGTGGTAACATTTATTAATTAGCTTCATGTATATAACACAAACAAGGTTGTTCAAACAAGACAATTACGTAAGTGACGACATAAATAAAAATATAAATCAAGCATTTAGGAAATTTCTGTCTGACATCAATGCATAGAAAATTTAAAATGACAAATAATAAAAAAAAATATACAAATAGGATTCTTTTGATTGCAATAAAATACAAGTCTTCCTTGTAGCACTGACAAATGATGTCAAAATTCAGTTTTTATGAAAAATGGCCATCATTTCGATTGTCATTACAAATATTTGTAATTTTTCTGACTATAAGTTTACGAAAAATAGAGCTAAATTTCCATGCAATGTATAAGGAAAGACCAAGTCATAAACATAGTTTTACATCGTCAGCGATGGCGGCTTCTCGGAATAGCCGCTCATTGACGACCGGAAGTGGATGAGATGATCGTTAAAGTCACAGGAAATGTTAATCAAATTAACATTTGAGTGTTTACACAACCTGTATACTGGAAATCTGTCAGAAAATTGTTAACGTAAGACATTGGAAGTTTTGAGTTTTTCATTGTTATAAAAGGATTTATAAAAATGTACTAAAACTATAAAATATGGTCTTCTGGAGAAAATGAAATAAAATCAATTAATAATATAATAATAATGAATAATAAAAAAAAGAAAAAGAAATAGATTTCCCATGATGAGTAAAAGAACCGGAAATATGATTACCTTGTTTAGCTTCGTCAAATGTTGTTAGGCGGCGCTGGTTATGTCAAGACAAGCATTTTCTTTCATCGCTCTATTTGTCCTACTTACTACAAGTTGCAGCGCAAAATGGTAATTATTTCCTGCCGGGAATATTAGTTTTCCCGGCAGGTAATTATTTCCTGTCGGGAACATTAGTTTTCCCGGCCCACTGACGACTCAACTCTTTTTTTCATTTTCGACGTGTCTTCCAAAACCTTTCCCTATGAATTAAAACAATTTTTTCTTGTTTGTTCTAAGTCAGCAGCACAAATCTGACTTAAACTCAACCATTATAACCAAGCCGATACCGATTAAGTAAGGCACAAGACTGACATGAGCGCGACCATTACAACGATGATAATACTTGCTTACCCAAACTCCTGGATCCAAAAGAAAACAAACTTATCCAAGAGACATTGTTAACTTTGTTTCTCTACAGTTTCCACCATAAAAAAGGGAATAAACGATCTGTGGTAGGAACTCAATTTTTTGTATACCTCTGTATCCCTTGTTTAGATATAAACACACGCACCTAACCTAAAATACGCCTAACCCTCACAACTATAAATTCCATAGTCTCAACATAAACATTGAAATAAAAGTTAAGTTTTTTTTTTCAATTTAAGAAAAAGATTTTATTTTAGTAGTAATATATCAATGATTATTTGAAATTAGAAGATAGAAAATAATTCATTCTTAAGATTTTACTATTGTAAATTCATCTTTTTCTAATTGATTTTTCTCTATGTTCATTTGCTTAAATAAAATAAAACTTTATAAAACATTTTTGAATAATTTTTGATATTATAAATATAGGTGCGTGCCTCATTCATTTTAGATATATTTAGTTTTAGTTTTAAGAAACCTATAGAACGGATTAATGAAAATATGTCCTCCATTAATTCGGAGGGAATTTCACATATTTACTAATCAAAGTAAACTGTCCTCACATTGACAAACTCTGAAATCTTTCGTATTGGAGCTTCTGGCACAAATGCCAATCAGTACAACATACTGTTTTCAAATGTCTGCCAGAGTGAATTGCGTCACAGATAGTGCCCAGCTGACCCTAATATACTGTGCAGATGACAAAATTAAAAACAAACAACAAGCATATACGATGTAGCATCAGTCTGATGAATTTTACTGGAATTTTTCAAGTTTCTTATTTTTGTCGAGGTTTTTGAATCTCGAAGAAACACTATATTGTAATTGAAAATAGAAATTACAGAACATGCACAAACATAGATTTTCTAACCAAGAATTGAAAACAATACCATTATAATAACGAGATATATTTAAAGCCAATATGAATGTGAAATATATGCTCCATATTCTAAAATTAGTTTCAGAAGTCGTTCACTTATTGATTTTATGAGCGGTTGTATTTCTTCATCAAAGCGTACAAGAGTGAAAACCAAAATACATATTTCTTGGTGTGTTGTCATCCGCCAATGTAGCCATTTCTCTTCAAAAGTTAAGGTCAGACGAACCAGCTTTGACCTTTCGCCCAACGCGTTTTGTTTGTTGCATGTTTTAAATTCGTTTTTTTTAGATTTTCGCCGAATGTGATACAACATTGCCGTACATGAAACGTATACATTCACTTACCCACAAATACCTTTGGTAAAGGTATAAATTCAACTCTTCCGCCAGCCCTGGGTTAAATATTAAGACTTACATCCGCATAAGTGGTTGTTATTATCGAAAATTGTTAATGCAATTTTCACTAGGAAGAAAGGCATTATTCATAAAATATAAACATATTTCAGCTGTTCTAGGTATGACGATAAACTACATTCGTATCCTGGGTAAGACGATAAACTACGTCCGATAGCAAGGCCTCTGATCAAGAGTTTTTTAGGAGCATAAAACCATTTCTTAATTGCTTGTGTTCCCAGGTCCACCCTGACCCATGGTAGTAGCACCTGTTAGGGTATCATCTATGGGCAAAGAGCCAACTCCCAAATTGTGGTCAAGACATTATGGAAGTATAAAAATAGATTTTAATACCAGAAATACAGTTTGTAAAAAAATATTACCAGAAATACATTATTAGCAGCTATATATTTGAACGCAAATTTTTTAGCAGCAATATATTTTTGAAGGGAAGTAAATATTGCTACCAATACTTCTCTTGGAAAAAAATATTACCGGCAATAAAAAAAGAAATTGTCGGCATTAAATAACCTATGACGTAAAATAAAAACCAAACCATATTTCAGCTTTAAATGACATGCAAATTGTTCATAAGCTGCAAAATAAAATCAATCTCCAAACAATGAATCGTGCATGATAATCATTTTTTGATTTGTCGCTGAAATATGTATTCAGGTTTATATTTTATGCCTGAGTTAATATTTGAAACCATTAGAACTCGCCGTCAGACCACCAGACTCTATAAATATATAATCCCTTCTTAAAACTTGGCACCACTTCTGCTTGTTGACATCTCAAATTGTATAATTTCCTAGTCACGCAAACTTTGTTCAATTCCTCTGATAATTCGAATGTAATATGGTATTTTTCAAAGAAATAAAAAATTGAAAAATTGGTCATCATGTATTCATCTGCTTGTTTTTATTTAATTTTATTTAAAAGAGGCTTTATTTTAAGCCTCTTATATTTGTCACATAATTTAGTACCAGGTATTTTGTGTTTTCTAACGTTTTCTCATGGCATGAAAAAGGATTATTTTTAATAACTTCTCTTTTGATACGGGACACAAATTGGTGAGATAAAGTTACTATCTTACCCTTATAAAACAAGTTTCAAGATCCTTCACAGTCCGGTGGTGTCTACCGATCGTATTTGCTATTTCCAGAGTTATTTAACTTTTTTCTTACTCGGAAGTTATTTAAAATTTGTCAAATCATCCGTAAAAAAAAATTCGTTTCAAAACTTGCTGTGCTTAATAATTTGAGATTTCAAAATCCAAACTATTTCGTACAAATAGCTGTCATTTGATGACATTTTCACAGAAAGAACCGGTTTCCTGTACAGATAATCAAATTTTTCAGAAAATAAATAATGACATTCAGATAAGTATTGATCTTCTATATCGATAAAACACAATAAGCGACGTTGAGTATTGACAATATCATAATCATAATGAAAATATAAAAGCATGTTTCTGAATATTCAAGATATTCCAAAAAGAAAATATTCATAGGGAAGAATGTCGCCAAAACTTTTGGGAAAAAAAAGCATCGTATTAATTTTCAAGAAGTTCCCGGAAGAAATCTCCATAATGAAAAATGTCACAGAAATTTTAGAAAAATACAAAAACTGTGCTGAGAAGAATATTTTCCTGGTGAAAAATTTTCAAAGATATTAGACAGGAAAACGTATAATACTTAATTTCAACGATTATCCCATATGAAAATTGCCCCGAAACATTGAAAAAATAAATATCATTCTTAATTATCAAGATATTCCGAAAAGAAATCT
>OZ010577.1:1335000-1337500 GCA_963932145.1 Acanthosepion lycidas
ATAGTAGACATAAATTTATGCGATCGAAGGACCAAGGCCAATTAGAAAAATTCCATGGAGATATTTATAGAAAAGACAGAGAGAAAACACATGGTACTGGGAAAGTAACTGAAGTCGAGATGCCAGGTCAGGGCCGTTAACATTACAGACCCTTCTTTGAATTTTCCCGCAAATCTCTAGATATATTACAGGAGTTCCAAATATGGTCACAGTATTCATTCGACGGACGAATGGTAGATTTATAAGCTTGCAAGATGGATTCTGGTGAGAAATATTGTCTAATACGACAGAATGTAGCAACTTACATATATATATATATATATATATATATATATATATATATATATATATATATATATATATATATATATATATATATAACATACATATAATCTTTCACCCGGAGGAAAATATAGGATAAAGAAGTTGAAAATATAACTGAACCGGAAGTTTTTAAGAATTTTTAAGAAAATTTATTTAGTGTAAGTTTACCTGTTTAACAGTTCAAAAGTTAAACTGAGTTGGTCATTTAACTTGATTTAGAAAATTTTATTTCTGCAAAAAAGGAAGCTCGGATTGCAGTCTATTGAAAATGCAATCTGACTGGTTGATTATGATCACGTGATCAGACAGTAATTTGGGGGCCAAATTTGATGATCATGAACTTTTGTCGTAATTGTGAGTGTCAAGCTCTATGAGCGTGGCTAATGACAAAAAAGTGTCAAGTAGTTCAAATGTCAATAATTCTATTTTATTGGACCTTACTGTCCATCCCAAAAAGACAAATGTCCAAAAATTTTATTTGTTTGTGTGTTTGCGCGATCGAGCGTGTTTGTGTCGGTTGAGAGTTTAATTATTAACGTCAACTGAGAAATGAAAATGTATTATTTGTATATGTATATGTATATATTGATGTGGAGCAATTGGACGTTTAAGTGTAACTCTCAAAGATGCTCAAGAAACGGAATTGACAAAGATTACAATAAGCGTTAAGAAAAACATAGTGTAAAATACTTCTATAGGCTGTGTTTCTACAGGGTGTTGACGATCATGGCTCTCCACAACTTTTTGTCTTTTGTAGCTCTTAATAACTTTTATCTTTTTGTCATATTTCCAAATGATGTTCCGCCATCCATTCGCCTAAGTTCGTCAGATTCTGTTGTTTCTTTTACTTTAAATCTCCCCCTTTGAGTATCAAATTTTCCAATGTCTCGTTCCTTATTTTGTAACGTAGATATTGTGTCTTCCTGATGTTAAGTATAAGTATCCTTCTGGTTGCCATTGTCTCTAGGGCTACGTCGTTGCTCACATGTTCGGTCCATGTTATTCTCAGCATCCTTCTGTAATACCACATATCTGTTGCGCCAGGTCTCATCTCCATCTGTGAAGAAATTGTCCAGCATTCACTGCCATCGAGGTGGACTGATATTACATAAGAGTTCAGTACTCTTTTCTTTGTTTCTAACGATATTTTTCTGTTTCTTCTGTTTGCTTTTGCTTTTGCTTTTGCTTTTGGGGGGCATCTTTTACTATCTTCGGATTTTCGTGTCGCACTTCCTGTCCACTTTTAAAACGCTTCCAAGATATCTACATTGTTGTGCGTGTTTGATAAGCAAAGAAAATGTATGCATCAGTTTCTTCATTTTCAATTCTAACGTGCATCCTCGAATCTAATATTATCAATACTGAAATATATTTAGTATGCTTCCTACATTTGATATGATGTTTTTCTAGTTGTATTCTTTTTTAACCTCTATGTGTACTTTGTTTATTGGTAAAGTTTACTTTGCTTTGTTTTATTGGTAAAGTTTTTCTAATTTCTTGTTTTGTTTTCTGTTGTGGTGTCTGCTGATGCGTGATTTAATTGAGACTTTATCAGTGTTGTATCGTACTTACAGGCGATAATGGGCATGTTCCCATTCACATAAATACAGTAGTAAATACTGTATGTTGGTCTATAGTTGGAGATTCATTGTGGAATTCACTTGTCGCATTTCTAACAGTTGACTACTCCTTCTACGCGCTGCTGGCGAATCTTATATGCGTTGTTCTTGTCCTAAGTGTTATTGTTCATTACCGACCTTCATGTGATTATTCTATTCAATAACCTTCCCTAGTTTGCAACAATCAGTTAAAGGTATGTTAAACAGCGTGTTAAGGTAGTTGTTGTGAAACCGAAAAGTGAAAATTGTTCTGTTGACGTTTGTGATGTTTTTATGCAATAAACGTGAAATCTTAATTTGTTTATTTTCGCCACTATATTGCTTATGATGCCCGCACTGGTTTGTGATTACTGTTGTTAATTTCTGCAGAATATTTTAATAGTATTTTCACATTTTTCTTATTTGTATTATTATTTTTTTCAAAATTTTTCTGAGGGTTTTGTTTGCGTCGTTAATTGTTGTTAATTATTATTTGTTTCATAATTGTGTTCGTTCAGAAATATTGTGCGTAGAGGTTATTAAGTGTACTTTATTCATTAAATTTATTTATGAGGGCT
>OZ010577.1:1340000-1347500 GCA_963932145.1 Acanthosepion lycidas
TTTCAATTCAGACAAGATTTTCAATTAAATAGCTCAAATTTGAAAAAAAAAGTAGGTTATTTACCATCTCCAAAGACTCCTTCTTTTAACAAAAAAAAAAAAAAATTCAGGAGCCAAAAAGGTTTTGGGCGAAATTTCATGAAATTAAATAAGTGGGAGGTAACATATTTAAAAAAATATATTTTTTACCAAAATTTTCTAAAAACAAAATATTGCAAAAATAATTTCATTCATTTGTGAATAAATCCTGAAAATTTCATTAAGATCGGAGAATTATTTGATTTTTACAAGAATTTCCAAATCAATATGTTTTCAACGGGAAAAAAGCGCAAAAAAAACAATGTTATTTTAACGTCACCGCGATGACGTAAACAAAAGAAGACTTTAACCAAAATTTCGAACGTGTTAGAAAATATTAAAAAATTTCAAAAAATAATTAAAAAATACTTTTTTCTTTCATCTTAATAATAACATAAGCATTTTGACGATAATACTTTATTTTCTTTAGTTTGTAGCATTTTTCATTTACGCTATGCTGTCTTTCCGCGAAAACAGTGGACATGGCTAATATATATATATATATATATATATATATATATATATATATATATATATATATATATATATATATATATGTATACCAGCACTCACTGTCTTATTAGATCTTTTCTATCTCTCTCCCTCTCATATATATATATATATATATATATATATGTATGTATATATATATATATATATATATATATATTGTGCATGTTTTTTCTACTTATTCACAACACACCACGTTAACATTATTAACGCTTCCATCATTTTAATGCCGACTATTTCCATATGAAATTCTGTAAATAGATTTTATTATTCGTATTAAATAGATAAATAAT
Organism: Acanthosepion lycidas; assembly: GCA_963932145.1. Classification (NCBI taxonomy): domain Eukaryota; kingdom Metazoa; phylum Mollusca; class Cephalopoda; order Sepiida; family Sepiidae; genus Acanthosepion; species Acanthosepion lycidas. The sequence continues at coordinate 1,340,882 of OZ010577.1, forward strand.
TATTTGTATTGAAATAGGTGAATTAAATACCAGGAGAATCGAAACATCTTCTTTGCGTCTCTCTTGTAAAGCCATCAACTCAGTGGGGAAGAATTCGATAGAAAACTTCGCGAGTCTTTAGACAAAGGCTTTTGCTGTGGCTCCATTCTTGTTTACTGTGAGCGAGCCTGTCCTTACCTCGCCGCCTAAAATACAACAGAAAAATATCTCATTGACAACGCCTCATGAATAAAATCACTCGCCGCTCGAAAACATGATATCAAAAATAAAATCTGATAAAACAGGTGCTTTCAGAATTTAATTTTTCTCGCTTCCAAGAGTAGAAATAACTTTCTCAATTTAGATTCCGCAGAATACAATAAATTCCTATGCATATTTATTCTTAGTGTATATATATATATATATATATATATATATATATATATATATATATATATATATATATGTGTGTGTGTGTGTGTGTGTGCATATATATATATATATATATATATATATATATATATATATATATATATATATATATATGTATGTATCGTGTGTTTTTCCCCATTCTTGATTTTCTTCTACATTTGGATAAACAATTGACAATTCATTATATTGAGTCAAGCTTTCTTTTTTTTTTTTTTATCTCGAATCAAAAGAATAGTCTCAATAATTCGTGGAATTTACAACTCGTGACCATTTCCCGTGCTTCGTTGTAGGCCTTCAACAATGGCCTGAAAGACAATGTGTAGGTAGAAACGCGAAAACATATCACGACATTACCAAATTAACACAACAGATATGTATTTAATAATGCTGCTTTTTCAAACAGACTGTGACAAATTCAAAGTATAAAACCAGAATCGAATTCGGACTGACTACTTCTACGTGCTACATCTCTTCAGGACACTGGCGATCATGTCTCTCCATGTATTCCTGTCTCTTTTAGATCTTAGTAAATTTGTTCTTTTGCTGTCTCTCCTAATCCCTGTTCTACCAACCATTTGCATGTATTCGTTAGCTAAATTGCTCGTTTCCCTCTGTCCGTCTTGCTTTCAATATAGGTGATATTTGAGTGGCAAATTCTAGTCAAATATCTCTTTCTGTATTATTTACATTATTTGGACTGTTATCCTCATCTTGAATGCCATGTTCACAACGTTTCGCCCGTTGTACGCTCCGGCCTTCTTCAGGTGACTGGATTTTCGAACCGAACCCTTTATTTTCCTAGATTGTTCTAGGTCCACGTGTCATGCCCCTTTTAAATGTCTCAGAACAGAATAACGGCCTGAAGAAGGCCGGAACGTTCAACGGTCGAAACATTGTGAATATGACAATCAAGATGAGGATAACAGTCCGAATAATGTCAATAATATATATGATCAGAATACCTCATCTTAGGGATATAGACAGATGTCTCTTTCTGATTCTAACTATAACTGTCCTTTTCGTTTCCATTTTTCCTTAAAACTTTCTCGTTACTCACATGTTCAGTCCATGGTATTCTGAATATTCTTCAGTAGATCCACCGATATTACATAACATTGCAGCATTCTTTTCTCTGTTTCTCACATTTTCCTGTTTCTTAATACTTTTCTTAGCATTTGGAAGGCATCTTTCACTCTACTGATATTTAATTACCTTAGTATAGCCTGACACAAAGCCCTAACTATAAAACACTGAGTGAGTGTATTATGCTGGAATAGACATTGCACTCGAATTTAACATCCGTATGTTAAAACGAAACCAGGTGCTAGGTTAAGTTAGGATTACTCCCGGCCACCGAATTCAGAAATACTTGCACTCATACTTTAATATAAAAAGAATATAATGAGAATATTGGAGGGATGGATATATAAACAATACCCCCAGGATTCTCGGAGCTGTCTCACATATATTGCAGGTGGAGAACATAAGATCCGTATGTCGGTACCTATTACTATTATTATTACTACCTAGCACTCACTATGTTATTACCTCCTTTCTCTCTCTTTCTCTCTCTCTCTCTCTCTCTCACACACACACACACACACACACATATATATATATATATATATATATACATATATATATATATATATATATATATATATATATATATATATATATATATACTCACTCACTCCCTAATGAGCCAAATGATAACTAACACCCCTAGTAATATACACGCTTACACACATCATACTCACTCACTCCCTAAGAACCAAACAACATACACACACACTTAACAGAGATACATCCCCTTCCCAGGAAAAAAAAAAAAAACTGTCAAAATGACCAAGGGAAGCTCTTATCTCAAATAACAACTTAAAAGTGGCTGTTTGACCAACACAAGTGCCGACCAAAATTCATATTAAAAAAAATAAAAAAACAAAACAAATGAAAACTACAGACAAAACTTAATTTTCTCCATCAAGACATTCATTTCTGTAGTTCACAGCTTCCAGCAATCAGATATTTTTCTCCTGATGATGGCCATGTTGGCTGAAACTAGTCGAGGAATCTAAATGAAATAATAATAAAAACGAGAGAATATTAATATATAGTGTGTCTGAAGATTTTAATTTTTAAATATTTTTTATTGTTCAATATATATATATATATATATATATATATATATATATATATATATAATTATTTATTTAAAAATATGATTCCAACACGCTACATAAGAGTTGTCATGTTTCAAAACAAGAGCCGAAAACTTCAATATAATTATTTGAATTAAATTGAATTAAAGTACTAAACTCTGTTCCATCTTCAAGCGAAATTTCTTTTGAATAACTTATTTCTGAAATTTACGTGTTTTATAAGCATATTCATTATTGAAATCAAAATTTCAATGGTAACGGCTAGAGTAATTGTTTAAAGAAATGGGGGCGTAAGGTGTTAATAATTTGTATCAATATCCCAGTTACATCCACAGATGTCAAGTCAGAGTAAGGTTGGGGTGTCTAAATTTAAAGCAGAAGATGACAATGCTAGTCTGGTTGAGTATCTATGGAGATTTATTTATTTTTTTATTTTATTTTTTTATTTTTTTCTGAAAGGGTTTTGTGTATATAAAAAACTGTCGTGAATCGCTAACATTTGTTTTTTGACGACTTCATAAAGAGTTATCTTTTTTTGTAGGGCATTTAAACTATTTATTAGGACTATGGATTTTTAAAATTATTTTATTGTTTGTTTGTTTTTTATGCTAATTATTCAATGCAAAAATTTGATGATGTCGGCAAAAAACCGTTAACTCATGTCTATTGTTTTTGTCAGTTATTCTCAGTCTATGCTTTTACAATACACAATATATATATATATATATATATATATATATATATATATATATATATATATATATATATATATATATGACAATATATTGGAGTAACTCAAATGGTAAGTATTAAAGTACCCAACATTATTAGCTAGACATCGATCTCCACTTCTGTACGGGGGTGGGGGGTAAATCTAATAGCTCGTACAACATTACAATTCTAAAGCACGAAATATGCATCGAAACCCGTTCGAGTAGAAAAACGGCGATTTCCTTTAACGCAACTGCACACGCACCTAACGCTACTCCTCTCGTTATTTCTGTTAAATGTTCAGATGAGCTTCACTCATCAGTTCAGACACTTACAGCTAGGACACACCATCGAATCACCCTTATTTTCTCCATCTTCCAAATATAAGAAAGTTCCTGAGAAAGTTTTTATCCTAAGACTTGCTACTTTGTCGAACAGAAGCCCGCGTGGATACTTCCCTTGACATTAGAATCTTTACCTTTCAAGTGGAATCTATCCTCCCCATCCTCATATTCTTCACTTTCATATTCCAATCATACCATACACTCATGTAACCATTTTGGTAGTAAGCTTGGTTTCAGTCTCTTCCCTCTCCTCTTTTTATAGGCAAAAGCACACAAATGCATGCTGTGATTTTTCTTAGCCAATAAAATAGGTTGGTTCTCAATTCCATCTGACTCAGTCCCAGTCTGTCTTGTCCTGAAGTCGGAACGCTACTTTCTTTTATCTGAACTTGCTTTTGTATGTGTTGTAACCTAGAGAAGGTTACTGAAGAGAATAATCACACACAACTTTGGTAATGAACAGCGATAGCACAAGAACAACACATATTACATTCGCTAGCGGCGCGTAGAAGAAGCAATCAACTGTCAGAAGGGAGTCAAGTGAATTCCACAAGGAATCTCCAACTGCAGACCAAAAATGCAGTATTTATAACTGTATTTATATGAAATGGGGCTACCGATTATCGTCCGTAGATATGCTACAACACTGTGTTAACCCCAATTCTTAATGTGTGAATTTTTGCCATATTAGTGTTGCTTTGCCTCATTGCTGCTAATTTGTCTTGCATATATAGTTTTTTGCTTTATATTAATTTTTGCCCTGTTCTTTTTTTTTTCGTTATTGCTTATTGTAAACTTTGTCAATTCTTTTTGTTGGGCAGTTTTCTTATTTATTTTTGCTTTTGACCATAGCTGCTCTATCTACAGGCGAATCCAAAAATGACGCAAAACAATCCCGTACCATTTAATCGTCCCAATGCTGTGAAAAGAATTCAAACGCATTTGCCGAATTAATTCAATTTCTCGATGATTGTAGTCTGCGTCTTAGAGAGAGAGAGAGAGAGAGAGAGAGAGAGAGAGAGAGCACCATTTATCAAAGCCCCTGATAAATGGGGCTCCCACTCTTTGAGAGAGAGAGCACCATTCATCAAAAGGAAAACAAAAATAATTTCCTTGTATACGGAATTAACCCATCTACACAAAGCAAGTACCTAAACTACTACTGATTATATTATTAGAGCCGAAGATCCGCAGACTTTATTAAAATCCTCTGGGAAGGTGATTGGCGATAGTCTGCTAATAGATATGGTCCTAAAAGACCTTCCGCTCGATTTACAACTGTTATTACTCAGCAAAACAAGCTACTAATGTTTAGTGAATTCAAAGTACCATTGCGAAGCTTCGAATAAACTTTAAAGATGATTCAAGAGAATAACAGTGAAAATCCTGTAAGGTCTCTCCGAATGCCAAGACAAAAGTCACACACTAATGTCCCTACTTGTTTTACTTGTAGTAAACCTGGACATAAAAACCCTGACTGCCGAAGTAAATTTTGGAATTACCTAGTAAATAATTCTCCCTCAAAACACTATAATTCCAATCCGCCAAACAAAAATATTATCTGCTATGCTTGTTGCAAACCTGGACATAAAAGTTCCGAGTGCTTGATTGTAATCCAGAAAATCATCAGATAGAACTGACAGATGATAGTCAAACCAGTAATATTGCTTTAAAAACAGGCAATAATCAACTAGCAATAACGGACATAGGAAGGAAATATACGAGATTGCATTTTAACAGATGAACTATACATCTCTACATTCAAACAAAGTATATTCAAAGTCGCTACCGATAAAAGGGCTTCCATAAATGTCCATAATTACACGGAACTACCCTAATGGTGTGAAATTCAACACAAAAAAATGGACGACTACACTATTGAAATACTGCAGTAATCTCCAAAACTGCTTCATGCAGCCTAAAATAGTTGCATCAAATTCTTGGACATTGCAATCTGAAAACATTATACAGCTACAAGAAGTTGTGGAAGGCATGAAAATAGTTAATAAATCAGATTTAAACTGTGGAATATGATTCAAGAGGAAATGGTAGAGTATAAAAACAAGTGAATCAACAAAAGAGTAAATAAAATATTAGATAATTGTTCATTGTGATTTAGCCGGCCAAGGAAACAGCGATCTTTGAATGGCTTCACTTTGCTTTGTGGACGATTATTCTGGCCTAACTATGGTGTATTTTCTGAAACAAAAAAGCGATACATTTCTCGCCACAAAGAAATATTTGTCTGACATTGCTCCATACGGCCCTATAAAATGCCTAAAAAGTGATAACAGCACAGAATTCACTTAAATAATCTAATTAAGCATGAGAAATCAGGCCCATGCTCTGCACATCAAAAAGGGAATGCAGAGTGGTGTTGGCGATCTTTATTTGAAATGGTTGATGTCTATTAATAGAATCAAAGCTATCAATGTTTTTTATGGTCATATGCTATTATGACCACCACATATATCATAAATCAGTGTTACAGTCAAAGAACTGAGAAAACTGCCTTCGAAATGTTCACAAGTCACAAACCTAACTTTGACAATATGCATACATTTGGCATAATTTGTTATGTGTACATACAAGATAGGAGGAAATCGGATATTAAAAAGGTGAAGAAGCAATTTTCATAGACTACTATAAATCAAGTCCTGCCTATTTAACAAATATACCTGAAATTAAGAACATCAAAAGAGTCAGGTGGGTAAGATTTACTGAAAATTTTGAAAATCCTACATCTGATGATTCTTTACTTCTGGTTGAAGAAAATGATGCAATACTTTCAAGTTCTGTTACTTATTTTGTATTTGACCATGGCTTCTCATTCCACTTCTATCTTGAGTGGCTCTCAAGCCTTTTATTGGGCGAACCTTTGTATAAAAATAATGGCTTACTTTGCATAGCTTAGTTCGACACAATGTTGTAGGCAACTATTTAGGATGGGACTTACATTCGATTTTTAATCCTTAAACATCCGCGTGACGA
>OZ010577.1:1350000-1357500 GCA_963932145.1 Acanthosepion lycidas
TTTAGTCATTATAATGGATGATTTTATTTTTGCTTTTTAATTGGGTGTATGGGTTGTGTGTATGTTTCAAATTACCATTACAAATAATATTTATTAAATTAATTTATTATAATATAAGAGATAGGATGATTGTATTGTACCAGTTCTTCAAATGGAGACATACAGCTAACTTTAAAATCTTGGTCTGCACTGTTTGTACCCCAATCAGTGTCTAAAAACATTACTTTCTCACCTTCCCGGCAGGCTTCGAACATTCATACAGTCTAAAATCGATTTTTGATTTAGGCGAGACGTTACTTGAGCGATCAATTTAAATTGTTAGGATTTCACAAGGAGACAGATATTGTCGTGGCATTTTCACTTATCTTAAAAAAAAAAAAACAATTTTTTTATCAAACTTTTTTCCGAAGTGCCGAGACATGATATTCAGGTGCCACATGCTGATGCAACAGTCGCCATATGATTCACTTGTACATTTATCACATTATATGTATCTTTATATACTTTTTTCTTTAGTCTTGCTGATAAAACTTATGAAAATATAGTCAATGCAAATTTACGATCTTCACGCGAGGGACTAGAAGACATATACGGTAAATTTTAGCAAAATGTTTCTTCCCGCCGTGATAAGATTTATATAATATCAGATTGAGAGAAGACAAGTGCACTGCAAAGTTAGCGTTTTTCAAAGAAATAAATTTGATTTAGTATATGATGAAAATGGTTTACCCCGACAAAAGTTTGCACGATTTTAATTTACTTTAAACACACATATACATATATATTCACATACATACACACACACACACATGATATTTGCCAAAAGAACTGCTAACTTAAAGGTGTGCTCAACACATTTTTCATAAAAGGAAAATGTAAGGAAATTAAGATATAAAACATCCGAATCACTGTTCTTCTTGTGTTTGACTTGCTGTGTGACGTATGCGATTGCAAGGGAGTCATTGTTTTGGATATTTTATAGCCAATATATATATATATATATATATATATATATATATATATATATATATATATATATATATATATATAAATGGTGGTACTCGTTTGGAAAAACCACGGATAGCTCAACTTGCAGTAGAACAAATCGGTACCCGACGAAAAATGGGGAATAAAAAAGAAAGAGCCAAGAACATTAAAACAAGCCGAAAACAATCGTCCAGTGTTTAAGTTCCAAGTCCAAAGAGAAAAAAACCCAAACGAGTGAAAAGATAACTGCATAAAGTGCTCAATACACTAAGTAGAGCAAAACCTAAGATAATCCTAAATTCTTATAACCCTAATAACCTTTCTTATAATCCTAATAACTTTCTTAGAACCGTAATTAATATCTGGGTTGAATTTGTAGAGCTTCTATCCTTTTAAGGCAGATAACTTCCGCCCTCCCCTCACCACTACCGAGCAGTCTGTCCTGCTGAGGCTTCGATATGGCTTGACTCAATTTTTTGTATCAATTTTTAAATTTTAAATGTCTAGTTCCGACACTGAATACTGACCACTGACACATTCGACGTCAGTTGAAATAGACTATACTCATGACGTAATTTTATATGTCTCTGTTGCGTAATCTATATGCTCTGTTATAATAAATAAATTGAGTTCTTTTTGTGGATCAGTTTTGATAATTTATATTATTAGAACTCACTTAAATTACATACCAACGTATTTTTGTCTGTACTATATATATATATATATATATATATATATATATATATATTTCTTTTGCGTTAGTTACACGGAACACAAGCCTCTTTTATATATACAGACAGATATAACACAATCTGTCACAATATATGTCGAAATTACTATAACACTACATAACAATGTCGAATGAATCAAAATTAGATGATTATAGTTGACGGTTTTTTTTTTCTAAAATCTAAACTCCGATGCTTTCAATTCAGGTTATATTTTTTTCGTTTTCCTATTTTGCATGTCAGTGTTTGGCGACTGGAAACCCAAGGAAAATATTCAATTTCAATCCCTGCCTTTGGTTGGGTCATGGGAAGACGAATCTGATCGTAGTCCCAGCAGAATTGCTATTCAATACTCGATTGACAACGACTTAATCTTTAGATTGTGTGAAGGTATGTGACCAAATGAGCGCTTTTTATTGTTTGCCGGGAAAAGTCAAGAATTCCAGTGACATTCCTGACATTTCCCCCAGCGCCCCCGCCTCACACTCCACGACCAAGGTTGCATTTAATGGCCAAGGTGTCGGTAATTGATCAATTCATATGAAGGCCGAATTTCAAATAGACATTAATAAAATAACACACACACACTCATACATACGCGCGTGCGCACACACAAATACATGCGTACAGACACACACACTCGGTAAGGACATATGGCATGCTATCTCAATCTGTTCTTATCTATCATAATCAGTTCATTTTTATCTATCAATCTATCTAAATAAATAAATGAATGTGCACACACAAAGACAGACACATACACGTTTGTCTGTTTGTGTGACTCCGTAAACAATTATGGCATAGTATTAGGTTGGTGCAAAAATAATGTCGTTTTCTCACATAGTAACATATGTGAGAAAACGACATTATTTTTGCACCAACCTAATATCTATCTATCACAATTTGTTCATATTCTTTTGAAAAACATTATTTCCGTTACCTCAAGCCTCCTCTTCATCTGATTGTCCTGCTTCCACTCATACGCAAGAAGACCGATATTTTCATAACTGTTCAACTTTCTTTGTTCTTAACAACAATTTTTTTTGTTTCTTAATACTTTCTTTAGCTTTTGGAAGGCGATTTTCAACCATTTCCATCCGTCTTTTGGTATTACGTCCTCCCATGTTCCGGAATCCGTTAAAACACATCCCAGATATTTTACTTCATTCAGACGCGTCTTCAATTTCTAGTTCAGACTGATGATATATCTGTCTTCGAAATTCCAAACAAATTCTATGATCAAGAAGTTTAATTATTGCAAAATAATCATTTTTTCTTTTTTTGGTTACTTGACTGAAAATTGATTGGCCTGAGTGATTTGTTTTTTTGTGGTTTATTTTGCAGGTTATTTAAAGCCAGAAAATATTTTAGATTGTGAGAATTTTTTGAGATAATAAAGATTTTCTGAGACATGTAGTACTAATTAACCCATAGCTGAAGGTAGAAGAGGTGGATTCATGCATTTCTAATGGTTATTTGCGCGTAAGTGAATATAACAAACCCAAGTGGAACTTGAACTCGGCTGTCCAATTTCCACTTCTGAGCCGTTATCCATTACACTACTCGCACATCCAACACCTGGCATTTGTAAGGAGTCATCCATCTAGGCAGTGACCAAGGCCGACATTGTTTGATTTCGTTGATCATACGGGAACCGGTATTTCAATGTGGCCATATTTACTTAAAATAAGAAAAGTAATATTTTTTAAATTAATGATATGGATATATACCTACGTTTCACTGTTCAACGCCAGACATTGCATATATTTGCCCTTAGTGTTCGATAATTTGGGGATATTTTAGACTCTTTTTGTGAGTGTTGTTTTAATTTTTCTAAAATGAATTCAAGACGAAACTCTTCGCACCTTAGGTTGACACGTTTCCTAAACGTTAATTCTCGCATCGTCTTTGAAAATGTTTCTTTAGTTTTTTCTCTGTCAGTATCTGCTGATGTGTAAATGTAATTACAAGTGTTGAGCTTAAAAATGAAATGTATCGAAGTAAATATATAAAGAAAATTATACTTTGCGTACAGATATTTCCAGGGTGTTGTTTTTTGTTGTTGTTTTGGTTGTCTTTTATTGATATCTTTGTTATCGCGGTGACATCTGTTCTTATGGATAATCGTGAAGATCGAATTGGTCTTGATTATAGAATACAAAACAGGAAGTCTGGACAAACCAATTACGCACTTACTCAATTCTGTAGTAATGCTCTTCGATATTTTTATAACTTCACCAGAGCGAGGCGACTTCATTGAACTTTCTGAAACTGGGTTTAACCTGACGATAATTTTGGAACACTCGTTGAGGTTCCTACTCACAATAAAAGTAATGATCCGTAAAAATCTCATTCAACTTAGATTAATATCGATTCGGGGTATAAATTCGGAGCAACCATGACAACTGAATATCCTAAGAATTATTAACGATACTATCTTTTGACAAGAAAAACTGCTTTTTCAGTATTTATATTATGTGGACTATTGTCCTCATCTTTGTCGCCATATTTATCACAACGTTTCGGCCGTTGTACGCACCGGCCTTCTTCAGGTGGTTGGAATTTCGAACTGGACCCTTTATTTCCATCACTGGGGTAGACTGTTCTAGTTCCACGTGCCATGTTTGATGGATGTCAGTTATCTCCTGCTAATTTTCCCTCTGAAAGTTCTCCACTGCCTTAACCGGGTATTGAACTCACACTCTTTGGGTCTGTCACTGGATCTAACCAACGCCTTTATCCACTGTGCCATGTGTCATTGAGGACTGGGCATGAATTTCTGGGTATTATAAACCTAATGTTTTCAGCAACCATTTTTACCAGTGCTCATATTGCAATTTTGCTGTTATCATTACATGTTTTTACCAGAGCTCATATTGCAACTTTGTTATCATTGCTTTTCTCTGGCACTCCTTATTATTAGTTCCCATATTGTATTTATTTCTATGCTTGGTCGGCTCAGGAGATTTTTGTGGCCTAGCATATGTGCTGATTCCTTAAGTTTGTGGGTTCAAGACATCCGTATACCGTAAACCAACATTCACCGGACAGTACCTCAATTTCAACTCCCACCATCCATACAGCGTAAAGAAAGGGATCGTCCGTTGCTTACAACACCGAGAAAAAGTCATAAGTGGCGACTCAGAGATGTTAGATAAAGAATTGGTCAGTATAAATAGTACCCTACAACGTAACAACTACCCTGGGTACATGGCAGCAGCCCCCCAAAACTGGGATAGGCGGGTACAAGGGGAGGAGGAGGAGGACAACACTCAGAAAACAGTCTGCCTGCCTTATGTGAAGGGGTTATCAGAGAAAATACAAAGGATCTGCGGTTCATATAACATCAGGACAATCTTCAAGAGCTTGACTTCACTTGGCAGATATCTCTCTCGAGTGAGACCCCCCCATACAGGAGAACATGACTAAAGACTGTGTGTACGCTATCCCGTGCAGCTGCGGAAAGGAATATAAAGGAGAGACAGGCCGCCCCCTCAATTTAAGGCTTCAAGAACACCAGAAAGCTGTAACGCGAGGGGAAGTAGAAAAATCAGGCGTGACTGACCACATATGGAGAGAGAAGGGAGATTAACGTCCCCTGTGGGATCATTTTGAGATCATAGACAGGGAACACCATTGGCGAATTCGTAAACTTATGGAATCAGCACATATGCTAGGCCACAGACCCAAAGAGTGTGAGTTCAATACCCGGTTAAGCAGTGGAGAACTTTCAGAGGGAAAATTAGAAGGAGATAACTGATAACTGACATCCATCAAACATGGCACGTGGAACTAGAACAGTCTACCCCAGTGATCGAAATAAAGGGTTCAGTTCGAAATTCCAACCACCTGAAGAAGGCGGGAGCGTACAACGGCCGAAACGTTGTGATAAATATGGTGACAAAGATGAGGACAATAGTCCGCATAAAGTAAATACTGTACATAATACCCTATCTCAGAAATATAGACGAACCGCTTGTTATTTCCTAAATTTAACCTAATCTTGTACAAGGCAAATATTGTAGAGTACGTATGAAGGATCATACTCACTACAGTAGTACTAATTAACTACACGGAGTTTACTAATAATAATTTAATTGATTTACATGACGACAGCATCCAGTGGGGATCGAAATCATTTCAATAATAATTATTGATGAAAATAGCTCCTCAAAATATCATTCGCTATTCTAACAAAGATGGTTTCTAAATTACAGTGACTGAGATATCATTTGCATATTATCATTCATATTGTAAATTTGGGGTCACAATAGACAGCCATCTATTTTACAACATTGGTGGAATGGAGACTTCCTTGTTGTAGTCACAAATTCTCTGAGATGACCATGTTGCAAGGATGGATGACGACAGGTACAGCCAGCTTGACAGTGGACAAAGGAATGTTCAACGGCCGTGGCTCAGGTATAAAGACAAGCCAAAGAATAACCTTTCAGCTGCCAATGTGCCTCATACTAACTTCGAACGAGTTTCCCTAGATAGAAATAACTGGTTATAATTGTGCCAGAAATTTTCAGCAAAATTGTATCTATTTTAGATATATCCAAGCATATAGGCACTTTACGATGAAACTGCTTTCTTATCTCACTATCTCATTGTTGATAAATGGTCGCATAGACTCTATTGACGATATCAACATATGAGTATCCGAAAACCTCATCCAGTTTTTATGTTTGTTATATGTGACACTTCAGTAACTCTAGTGATCTGCATACAACTCCACATATTGTGCAACAGCAACGATCTCTGGATATAGCAACAGGAATATTTACTAACGTTTTTCGATGTTGTCCTTCGTCTCTTAGCCGGTCAATACGACTGATTTCGACATTTCTGATACTACTCTGGCACAAGTATCACCAGTTATTTCTATCTCGTTCGATGTTAGTATGAGGCACATTGACAACCTAAAGGTTATTCTTTAGCTTGCCTTTATACCTGAGCCACGGGCGTAGAACATTCTTTTGTCCACTGTCAAGCTGTCTATACACGAGGACCTTAGATATTCTGTCGTCATCCATCCTTGTAATATGGTCAGCTCAGAGAAGTTGTCACTACATCAGTCTCGATCCCACCAATGTTGCATTTTGCGGGAAGGTTAACGTCGGACAGCCTGTCGTCAAAAGTATAGCCACAGATCGCGTGAAGAAAATGTGAAAGTCTTCCGTATATATATATATATATATATATATATACATATATGTATATATATGTGTGTGTGTGTGCGCGCACGCACGTAATCCTTGTATCGATCATTTTAATCTTTTTCAGGAAGAATTCTCATGTATAGCTTGACGCAAACTATAAGTAATTACAAGTTATTTCAATAGAAAATGTCTTACAACACTGTTATTATTCCACAGAGGAATACACAAGATTGTCCATTGTTTCCATCGAAGTGAAAGCTCGTTTTCAGTGACAACGAAACTCATAGTATGCAAGGCGGTTGCTATAAATTTAGTCTATTCATAACGTTAATAATACGAAACTGTTATTTAACCCAAGAAAATTCCGAACAGGTGGAAAAACAACATTTCGATTAACAAGTTGAAGAAAGTTGGAATCGCTCAAAGGAATTTAAACAATGGAAATTTGCTTAAACTTGATTTTTTTTTCTGCAGATATGTTTGAATGTCTAAAAGTAAGAACAGGATGCAGCGTCTGACCTGTCTGTTTTAGAATTTTAGGTATAAAGAATTTGTTCCACACCATTGGAAATGTATAGTAATACTGGCAGTTTATAAGGAAAACTTTACCAAAGATTACT
>OZ010577.1:1362500-1400000 GCA_963932145.1 Acanthosepion lycidas
AGAAAAAGCAAAGTGTTGTAACCTACCAAGGGTTACTTAATCAGGAATAAATAAAACGGAGATTGGAAATGAAATGGAGATCTTTATAACATCAATAAAATAAAATATTCACCAGCGGTGTGAAGTAGGTTAACCACTGGGCTACTTAGACAGTATATTGCCGCTAATTACACTTACACCCACTTGTCCAATATATTTATAAGGATTGGGAAATACCCATTAGTGTTCATAGGGACTGTATATGACAGAAAGATATACCGATTTGAAATATTTTTTGTTGCGAAGAGGAGTTAAAGAAAGCAGTTCTTTTTGTTGTGTGAACTCTTGGAACAGTAACAGACAAAATCCAAAAATAGTTGTGAGTCGAATTTTGATTCTTTTGAAAACAGAACTGCTTAAGATAACCAGTATTCTCAGAATGATTTTCTTGAGAGAGATGAAGAAATGGTTGATTATATTGTCATCTATTATGATATGCTTTCTAATTGTAAGATTACAACATAAAATCTGCTTGAGGAAAAAAAAAAGAAATTAGTAACAATCTCAAACCATTATAATCATTATCGGGGTGTATTTATTTATATATTTCCTGTCCTATTCGTAATGGAAAGGGAGGTAAATCAACTTAAGTTAATAAATTTATAAATAATTACTTCCATTAGTCGTTTTATCAATCTATATGAATAAAATATTTATTTATTTATAGTCTTTGTGGTCGCCATCTTTGATGCTAATCTTTATCTCCCAAGAGATATTTTCCATTTCATTGTTATATTAAACGCATAACATTTTTAACGCGAAAAGATATTGAATAAAAAGAAAAAGCGATTTACATAATATTGGGAACAATCATTGAATCCTAGATACCATTGAACGCCTAAAAATATAAAGGTAACAACTTAATTAAACGGTTCATTGGCTTTTATTTTAGTGGCTTTTCTTTCATTGTATCACATTATGAAAACTTAAAAAAAGGCTATCATTTTTCACGGTACGGGTACACTAATAATAATAATAATTCATAATAATGATAATAATAAATCATTAATTCCGTTTATTTTGTGTTTGAGAAAATTGTGAAATCTGATTCTTTGGCCCGCCTAAAACCTTTGATGTTATAAAAGGGCTGCGTACTTTTTAAATATTCAATTCAATCTGTGCTGTCATATTTTTCAATAGGATCGGTGCCTTTAATGTCATGAGGTGATTTTCTTCGATTTTTTTTTCTCCTTGAAAATCCAACCAAGCTTTCTTTTCTGTCGTCATCGGCTCCGGATATCCTGCTGATTTCTTAGCCACCTCGATAACCAAATGCGTTTCTGTTTTTTTTTTGGGGGGGGGGTGCGTTCTTTTTGGCAAAACTTGCATCATTAACCATCGTGCTTGAATAAAAGATTCAATAAATACAATATGTCACATAAATTCAAAGTTGGAAAGACCGAAGAGGCTATTTGCCGGAATGTAATCATCAAAATTATAAGTATAGGATACTTTTTCAAGATTATTTATGGATAAAAATTTTCCGATCAGAATTGAAATTTGTTTGAAGGTAAATAATGCTTACAATTAATAATAAGGATTAAAATTAATAATTTACATTATTTGCATTATTCGGATTATTGTCCTCATCTTTGTTGCCATATTTATTACAACGTTTCGGCCGTTGTATGCTCCGGCCTTCTTCAGGTGGTTGGAATATCGAACTTAACCTTTATTTCGCTCACTGGGGTAGACTTTTTCATTTCCACGTGCCATGTTTGATGGATGTCAGTTATCAGTTATCTCCTGTTCATTTCCCTCTGAAAGTTCCCCACTGTCTTAACTGGGTCCTGTTACTGGATTTAACTAACGCCTTTATTTACTGTGCCATGTGTCTTTGCCGGGGCGTACAACGGCCGAAAAGTTGTAATAAATATGGCGACAAAGATGAGGACAATAGTCGGAATAATGTAAATAATGTACATAATACCTCATCTCAAAAATATAGACAGATAAAAAATTAATAATATTTCTCAATTCATTTAATAAATGATAAATTAATGCTATTATGTTTTAAAGATTTTTCGTCGTTACTTTTTTTAGCTTTTAGGATTCAAAACATAAAACTATAGAAAAGCATTATAAAGTACATCCGATGTCATATCAAATACGTTATTTTGTATCCGATAGGAAAGAATGGCGAGATATGAATAAAAGCATTCATCATTAAAAGTCGGAAATAGTTTGTGGTAAAGATAAAACGAGTAAAGTCTTCATAAAAAGCTTGCAAAAATTCCTTTACGTCCAAAGACATATCTCCATTATCAGAGATGCAAATGATTTTACGGTTGATGGAGCAAAGTAGGAGTCAAGATAAGGTAACAGTTTCGTCAAAAAGTGTTTAATTGATAGAACAACAAAAGCCAAATAGTCATGTTTTCTACTTTTAAGTTTTTTTTTTTTCTTTTTTTTTTGTTTTTTATATTTGCAATTGTTGGTTATTTATTATAATACTTCCTCGCGTGCTTCTAGGACAAAAGATAATGTCGATGGCAGAGATAAAAGGAAACAGGAACTTTGGGTATTTAATGAACAGTTTTGATCCACATATACATTGTATTCGAAAGCTGGAAAATACAATAAAAATTAAACAGATAGACATTGTCGGTTGAGCTTAACAACATTTATTACTCTACATATATATTATAGAACATTTTTGTACTTCCTTACTCCTACAAAGGGAAAATATTAATATGATGGAAGCAATTAATAAAATCATTAATTAAATCTTCCTTGTCGGCCGTATTTAATCAAAGATGTTTGAAAGAAATGTTGATGTCCTAATAGACATCAATATATATGTATATCTATCTATCTATCTATCTATCTATCTATCTATCTATATATATATATATATATATATATATATATATGTGTGTGTGTGTGTGTATGTGTAAAAGTGAACAGTGAAATCAACACTCAGAGGTGACAGGCTTTTTCATTTTGATTGCGTCTAGTATGGAACAGCCTGTCGCTTCTGAGAGTTGACTTCAATGTTCACTTTTATATTTATATTTATATACACTCTATCTCTGATATTGAGAATTTTATCCCATAAATATATCACACCTTAAAAAACTATATTTCTTCATATATATATATATATATATATATATATATATATATATATATATATATATATATATATATATATCCTCATCTTTGTCGCCACATTTTTTCCAACGTTTCGGTCGTTGTACGCTCCGGATTTCTTCAGGTGGTTGGAATGTCGAACTGAACCCTTTATGTCGCTCACTGGGGTAGACTGTTCTAGTTCCATGTGCTATGTTTAATGGGTGTCAAGAGTAATAAATATGGCGACAAAGATTAGGACAATAGTCTGAATAATGTAAATAGCGTACATAATAGCTCATCTCAGAAATATAGACAGATATATATATATATATATATATATATATATATATATATATATATATATATATATATATGAACAATAAAATCCAAAATCAATCTATTTCTATGTGTATTGATACGAATCGAGAAAATACTAAATTCTAGTTCTTTCAAATAATCTCTTGACACTGCAAATTGCTATAATTACTGAAAAAATACTAAATATCAATCTGAAATTGAAAATTGCGACTTAATTGCTTTCATGCTTACTCGCTATACATAATAGTACAAATTATTTCATTGGATAACACATATCTATGAATTTTACATAAAATATTTGACAATACCTCTTTTGCATATAATATCTAGATGTAGTTTATATGTGCTTATTAGGAGGCATGGAAGATTAATGGATTGTGGCTTCGATTGAGGAATCGGAGAGCCGAGTTCGAATTCCAGTCGAATGCATTCCAGTCGAATGCATTACATTCACTTACGTGCTAATACCCTTGGGAAAGGTATGAATCAATCTCTTCTTTCTTTCTTATGATTATGCGTGCTTATTAGGAGGGATGAAAGATTAATGGATTGTGGCTCGGATTGAGGAATCGGAGAGCCGAGTTCGAATTCCAGTCGAATCCATTACATTCACTTACGTGCTAATACCCTTGGGAAAGGTATGAATCAATCTCTTCTTTCTTTCTTATGATCATGTGTGCTTATTAGGAGGCATGAAAGATTAATGGATTGTGGCTCGGATTGAGGAATCGAAGGCACAATGAGCGTAAAACTTTCGACCGGTTGTGAATCCAATTTCCCACTGAAACTCCATCTATGTATTTGCACATCCGAACGAATAACACGTTGGTTCCGCTTTTTAAGCATTTCTTCGGATGCGGAAGGTTCACTTTTGCCGGAGCTGGCTGAACTGACCGAATGAATACCACAATAGCTACAGGAATATGGTTAAATAATTTTTCATTATTTTGTTTATTTGTTTATATTGTTACTAGCAATCCGTACTCTTAAAAAATCACTTGTTATTTAAACCATACCGACATAATTTATTATGGTTGCGGCCCTCCACATTCTCCACAAGTGACTACAAGAAGAAACATAAGAGTGAATAATATCCAGTCCAAAGAAAAACCTATTTACTTTTCAACATAATCTCCTCTACCGTTTAAGCACATCGGCCTACATTGCTTATTAATGACATAGGTTAAGCCTTATACAGTGGAAATTTCAGATCTTCATCCAATGAATAACTATGTAAGGCTACGGATTTATTGACTCATTCCTATATATATTGAGGATTCGCATTTTGATTGATATTTATCAAATTAGTCTAGAAAGAGTTTTGAATTCGATTCAAACAAATGAGCCCTCTACTGAAGCCTTGTACCAGACGTAGCTTAGTAAAAATATAATTTTGATAATTTATTATTCACGTTTCTTACATTGTCGCTTTACGGCATCGCTCTCAGGAGCCTCGTGCACATATAAAAATGGATTTGTAAGAGAGAGTCCTTATCGTTCGCTGTAGCTTGAATAAAATCCCTTTACGTAATATTACCTTATTGGAAAATGGGTGATTGGTGAACAGAGAAAAATCACGCATGCGCGTACAGTTAGATGCCATGTTGTTTATTTTATCTTTCTGTCTTTCTTTTTTTTTTGTGGTGAGGGGGGGAGTTGTTTATTTGCTTGTGCTTTCGTTTTTCTTTGCGTGCAGCGTTGGATAAGATTAGGTAGATACTGGGTATCGGTATGTGGGCGTGGAGATGCGTGTGACCTCAACAGATGAACTGTTCGTTGCGTGTGAAAAACGCTTTATATTTCATCAGAGAGTAAAGGCTTGCTTCCTCCGTGAGCGTCTACATATGTCATGTAAATATACATACATATAGACACACGCATAGATGCATATGTATATCAATCGCGAAATTTATGATTCGCTATAACCAAATATACACAAGCTACATATATATATATATATATATATATATATATATATTCTGAATATAGAGCCATATATGTAGCGTATTTATATGTGTGTTTATATGATTTTAGATGTGTGTAATGTATTTGGTTTATGTGTGTATATAATTGCATACATTTCTTCGTAACTTAGATATTTTTGTTTGTTTTTATTTTACCATTATATTATTATTATTATTATTATTATTATTATTATTATTATTATTATTATTATTATTATTATGCTTATTTTATTTTTTATTCTTTTAATGTATTTTTATCTTTACATTTATTAACTTAAAATGATATGTTTTATTTATTATAATAACTTAGAAAAAAGATCTTTTTTTAAAAAAAACGTACTTCTAAAAATAATAATAATAAAAATATATATAATTTTAAAAAAATCATTATATTATTTTCCGAAATTATTGTTAATTTACTGTTTTATCCTATTACTGATTTGTTAAAAGATACATAGGTGTCAAGGGTGTGAGTGACTGCATGCATTAGACAGAAAATTTATTCAATGTTATACAACGACGATTGCCATTTCCAAGCCATATATAAAGTTTTCCCTTTTTCTCTCTCTTATTCTCTTTCTTTCTTTTTTCTTTTGCTCTCTTTGTCTCTGTTCTGTATTCCAATTTGATGATACCCTCTCTATTTCACTGCCCACATGCGGTAAAAATCGGTCAACATGTCGGTTCTCACCCCTACGACTTCGCATATATATCTTTAAACAGAGGTATATCTCTCTCTTTCTCCCTCTTTTCACTTTTCCCATTTCCCTTCCCCGTTTTGAATAAATATACCATTTCTACTCCCTCCATTCTATTCTCCAATTTTTTCTGCTTTCCCCAATTTTGAATCGACATATTTAAGCATAAATTTAGGCTTAGATAAATGGTTTGTGCCGGGTAAAATTTTAAATCTATTTTTGTGAAAATGTTTGGTCTGATGTGTTAAAACCGAAGTATCGGTTTTAATGAAATAAAATATTACCATGAACTTTTAATGTCTCCACTTTCAAAATTTATATATATATATATATATATATATATATATATATATATGATGAAATGGATTAAGTTCGACAATTAATTCATATATTTTTTGTTTATACGTTATTTTTATAGATACAATTTATTTAAGTAATGGTCTATTTTTAATTAAACAGTATTAATTACATTTACCGGCCTGAATGTTCGAGAAATTTCGTAGAAAATATGCGTTCTCCGACAGGAATCGAACATGTATTCCGATACATAAAGCGTCATTTGACATGACGTGCTGTCCCATTCAGCTATAGAGGCGTACCTGGTTAGACAAATCCGAATTACTGTTTATAAACGCACAATCTTGGATGTTTTTTTTTTTCTCGATCTATCATTTCAGCTCACGAACCGTATGTTGACGTAAACAGTGACATCATATATTCTGAAATGGATTAAGTTCAACAATTATTTAATATATTTTCTGTTTATACGTTATTACGATTTATTTAAGGAATTGATCTAGTTTAATTAAAAGTGTATTAATTATATTTATTGGACTGAATGTTCGCACAATTTCGTAGAAAATATTAGTAATCCGACATGGATCAAGCCTGTATTTCTATACGGAAACCTCATTTGATCTGACGTGCTATAAAGTAAATACTCTGTTTATAATAAGCAGTATTAACAACATTTACCGGCCTGAATGTCAGAGAAATTTCATAGAAAATAAGTAACCCCCGACAGGAATCGAACCTGTATCATACACGGAAACGTCATATAGCCTGATGCGATATACCATTTAGCTACAGAGGACTCTTCTGGTTAGCAAGCTCAATTACGAACTCTTTAACTGCGGATTTGTTTATTTATTCCCCATCCGTACAAATCTCATTGGTTAGACGTGCTCTCAGGTCTTCTTTGAGTGTTGTCCTTGGCGGTCAAGTTTAAAACGCAAATTCCTACGAATTTCAATGAATACGAATAAAACTTCATACCGGATCGGTCGTCACCCGAGTCAACAAGGGCCGCGTACACCAGGCTTGGGCCAAAAAATCTGTCACTGGAACAAACTCTTCCAAAAAAGAAGAGACACTAGGTCACCAAACCCGGTCTATTTCCAATCTTGGACCAAGTGTTTCAATGCCAAATCAAATAATAAAAAGAAAACGAACGAAATGGTCTCACGAAGAGTATCAACATGTCATGACAGCATTCTTCACTGCCCTCGAAAACCCAGCGAAGAACATCACGAATCAAACATACCAAATATGGAGAAATATGGTAGGAAGGGATGTAAGAGCTAACATCAGCTCAAACTAGCTCGCCACTGTCCGCAAGGACATTGTGCGAAACAAAAGACTCTCAAATGCAGAAATAGATAAGATAAAATAAGATAGAATACTATAACTCATCAATTAAACTGTAAAGAGATGAGAGTAGAAAGAATATGACAGAGGATGAGTTAAAAACTAAAACTAATATAAAATACCCCCCACCGGGAAATAAAATCGAAGAATCTACCTGTGACATAAACTGCTGTTATCCAGACGATGTCACTGAAAATGACTCCAGCTACATTAAGTTGGATTTCCTTGAAAACCACATCGCTGAAATCACCGAAGCGAAAAACCACGTCATTTAAGTACTCAGCACACTAAGCCTCATACAATTGTCAGACAGAGACCAACTCCCCAAAATTCATACGACTAAGACCAATAAGCGCATTGTACAAATATACACCGCTGCTCTGAAAATACTGTTAAAGGATAAACCACTGGGAAACATCACAGAAGTTAACAACATCATATGCGCAACAGCTTTAGCAGCTACTGGGAAGCTTGAGATCAAGACAATGAAAAAAATAGAGTGCCATCTTGGAAGGCAAAACTGATGCGAGAAATAAAGGAAATCAATTGTGAGCTTTCTATATTAGATGAGCTCACTAGAAACCCAAATGTCTCCTCACGATATTGCAAGATCAAGCAGAAATATAAAATTAAATCCCTAACTGAAATTTCATCAATCAAGGAAATGCTGATACAGAACCATCAGTTAAACGCACAGAGAACAAGACGATACGAAAAACGTTGTAGTTTTTATCGCCAAAATAAAATATTCCAAACGGAATTTAAGAAATTTTACAGCGAAATTGGAAATGCACCTCTACATGTCGAAAGGCCACCATCGATTGACAATATGCAGACATTTTTGGAAAATATTTGGAGCAGCCCAAAGGAATATAAACCAAATGCCGAATGGATCCATCGTGAAGAAAAATGAATGCTAGATACACTTATGAAAAAGTGGGAAAATATAACCCCAGATAATGTTAGGCAAGCTCTAACGAAATCCCCAAAATGGAAATCCCCAAGACATGACAAGATGCCCAATTTCTGGCTTTATCATCTCTCACCAATCCATTAAACCCTTGCAAAATATCTATCAATGCTTGTAAATAATCCCGATGAAATCCCGGATTGGATCACTGAAGGCATGACATATCTTATGCCAAAAACGTGTGAAACAGATGATCCGAAAAATTGTAGGCCAATAACATGTCTCTCCACCACGTATAAATTGATCACGTCTGTCCTGACGAACCGAACTTACTCTTTTTTTCGAAACAAACAACATTCTTCCACTGGAACAGAATGGTTTCAGGAGAGGTTCCTATGGCTGCAAAGATCAACAATTGATAAACAAAATGATCCTGAAAAATTGCAGATGTTGTAGAAATCTTAGCGCAGCGTGGATTGATTATCGTAAAGTCTTTGATATTGTGCCAGACTTTTGGATCCTTAAGATTTTGGAAATGTACAAAGATTTCCCTGTGGTAGTTACTTTTCTTAAGCACATCATCGAAATGTGGAACACCACACTATACCTAAATCACAGTAGAGGCACTGCCATCTCCAACCGTCTGAATATCCGAGGCGGAATCTTTCAAGGAGACTGCCTCTTACCCCTTCTGTTCTGTTTGTCCTTAATACCCCTTACGCATGAATTAAACAACAGTATCTATGGTAACAAACTAGACAAATATATTCAGCCACCTACTCTACATTAATGATCTCAAACTCTGCTAAAAACGACAATGAGTTGAAGTGCCACCTCAATATTGTAAAATGTTTCAGTGACGACATAGGTATGGACTTCGGATGAGATGTGTGCAAAAGTAACATTCAAGAAAGAGAGAATTATAAAAACAACCTCAAGAGATTTAGACTTTGTCACAAAGATTAGGGAACTGGAACAAGATGAAGCCTATAAGTACCTAGGAATTAGCGAAGGAGATGGTATACAACAAAGGAGTACTATAGGCGTGTGCATCTGGTACTAAAGACCGAGGTGACACAAAAAACAGAATATCAGCCATAAACACTTTGGCTGTCCATATGGTGCAATACAGCTTTAACATCCTTAATTGGACCATAGCTGACAAGCGAATGGATGCCAAAACGAGAAAGCTTCTAACTTGCTACCGCATGCATCATCCCAAAGCTGATTTTGATCGTCTGTATGTGCCCAGATCCGAAGGAGGCAGAGGATTAGTTCAACTAGAACTGAACTACAAATCTACAACAATTACCCTTCAAAGATACCAAAAAAACACAGAAGACTGGATGATGATATGTGTCAAAGAACATGAAAGTAGTAAGCGCTTTTATTCCGTAATAAATGAAGCCGAAAAGTTCAAAATGGAGTTTCAAATGGATGCAGAAATACAAGTCAAGCACAATACACCGATTGAAGCTGAAAAATACATAAAAAAGAAAGCAAAAACAAATGCAACCGACCAAATACAGAAACAATGAGTCAAGATAAACCGTTTCATGGCCAATACTCTGCCCGTACCAAACAAGCTGATGTAGACAAACCTCGTACCCATCAGCGGCTACGTAGTGCAGGGTTAAAAGCTGAAACGGGAGGTTCCTTGCTGCACAGGATCAGTGCTTATTAACTAGAAATTATCAAGCACACATACAAAAATATTGTATTAGCCCAAAATGCAGATTCTGTGATAAATATCCAAAAACAATTGATCATCTTGTATCAGGTTGCACGATATTGGCACCCACTAAGTATAAAACCCGGCATGATTGAGTGGGCCAATATCTGCATTGGAAAATCTGCAACTTCTACGGGAATGAAACTGAAAGAAACTGGTATGAACACCACCCAGACCCGGGTACGGAGATAGGACCTGCAACAATTTTATGGGACTACACAATGCACACAGTCAGAACAATCAAAGCTAACTGCCCAGACATTGCCATTAGAGATCGCAAACAAAAAAGTGCCTCCTTATTGATATGGCAGTCTCTGCAGACTGCAATGTATCTTTGAAGATATTCAAAAAGCTATCAAAATACAAGGACCTTAAAATCGAAATCTCAAAAATGTGGCACATGGGAACATCAACAATCCCCGTTGTAGTTGGAGCCCTCGGATTGGTTGGAAAAGATTCCAGTAGACTAATGGAATGGATTCCTGGAAGCCCATGCCTTAAAGAAATACAAAAAAATTGTTCTCTCGAGTACAGCCCACACATTACGAAGAGTTTTGTCTATGTATTTTTCCAGTGGAAAATATCATGATGCCATTTCTAACCTTAGTTTAGAAATTGCATTATGGGACCCGGAAAGAAATGAGTGCACATCAGAAATCAAAGGAATAATAATAATAATAATAATAATAATAATAATAATAATGAGAGGAATAACGGTAGAGTAATAATGATGGAACAGTAAAATTAGATGAGTTATAATATATATATATATATATATGTACGTATAATATATATAATGTATATGTACGTATAATATATATAAGGTATATGTACGTATAATATATATAATGTATATGTACGTATATATATATATATATGTATATGTGTGAATATATGTAGATGTATGTGTATGTATATATATATATATATATATATATATATATATATATATATATATATATATATGTGTGTGTGTGTTTATGTTTGTATGTGTATTGTTATATTGTGTACCTAATTTTATTTACGTATATTTATGTTGATATGGATGTTTTTTTTTTTTTTTTTATATATGTATGTTAGGATACGTGTATTTTTGCGTTTGCATGTATATCGAAGTATGTCTATGCCTATGTATGTGTATGTATGTCTGTATATTTATATATGTTTTTGGTCAAATGTCGTTGCATTTATGTGTATGTACGTATATATGTGTATTTATTACTATAGATAAGTATTTTTATGTAGATATTCATGTGTATGTATATTTCTGTATGTGTGTATGCATGTATGTATGTGTATATATATGTATATATATATATATATATATATATATATATATATATATATATATATATATATATATATGTGTGTATATGTTTGTATGTATGTGTATGTATATATATGTATATATGTGTGTGTGTGTTTACTTATGTAGGTTTGCAGTTGTATATATGTATGTTGACACCTACTATATATGAAATTGTTTATGTGTACGTGTAGGTAGGGAAACTTGGGTATGTCATTACGGCCACATGAGTTAGTATATATGTGTGTATATATGTTTATTTTTGTGTATTGCTGTGTATATATGTATTTATTTGTAAGTATGTGTACACATATTTGTGTGTATATTTGTGGGTACATATATGTATATGTGTATGTATGTGTATGTGTACTTGATACCATGAAAATGTATACGTATGTATATGTTTATGTATGTATGTGTAGATATTTAGCAGTTTTAAATTTTAATATTAAATTTTATCATATAATTTAGTAATTATTCGTTGGAATAAATTATTTTTTAATACTAAACATCTGAATAGATATTATAACATCACTTCGTTATCGAGCTTTTTGAATTTTCCTGTACTTGTGTTCTGATTGGTCCATCTAGCCTTTGTAAAAACGTTTTCCCCTTGCGTAGAATATTAATTAATTTGAAACTTTTAAAACCATTTATTTTACATTCAACGTCATCACTTGATAAGACACCGAGGGTGTTGAAACAAAATGGCTATTTTTGTAGTGATTTTATAACATATTTATGTTATAAATTTTTTTTTCTTTAAAAATAAATAATTATATCTGCTCTACTTTGTATTGAGCACTCTTTTAAGAGTAGTAATTGTTGGTTATTGGAATTCATTCCATATACACCAATCATATACTTGGATATTAGCTCCTATTACTGTCGAGCACTTTCTATTCTATTCTTATACTATGGATAGAATCAATTTCAGAGTATCACTTAACAATATTGCCACCACGAACAAAAGGGATTATTTCGTCCATCTAACACAGCAAACGGAAAACCTTATCAGAAGAATGAGATGGAAAGCTTACTTCTTTCTTCTAAACAAATAACCATTGTGTGAACGCGAAATTTATGGTTTTAAAAGCCTCAAAACTGCACCAATTATTAAGCAATTGTCTGCTTTTGAAAATGAACTATTGGATATCATCAAAGGATTAACCTTCTATAAATACAAAAATGCCTTCCAAAAAAATCTGGATAGTATCGTCAAAGACATTAATAAATCTGGTGATATATATGTAAAATCGGATAAAACGGATAATTTTTATAAGTTATCTCCTAAGGACTATGATACATTAGTTAGGGATAGTCTAACCAGAAACTACAAAAAAATTGATACAAATAACTTCAACCAAATAGATAGCATTAACAGTATCAGTAAATCAATTACTGATAAACTATTGATCAGTGATCGGGTCGGCAAACTACAAACTAAGGAAGCCTATGTCTTGTTAAAAGACCATAAACCTGAATTCAAAACTAAGCCATCTACTAGGCTTATAAACCCTACCAGACCGGAAATCGGTAGAATTAGTAAGACCATCTTAGAAAGAACCAACAAATCCATAAAAAACACCCTTGGACTACTACAGTGGGTTAACACAGCTGATGTTATCAACTGGTTTAATAACATCCGATATAAGGGCAACTGTACTTTTATACAGTTCGATATTGTCGATTATTATCCCTCTATATCGAAGGATCTTTTTACTTTGGCCTTGGATTTCGCTCGGGAATACTCTAATATTTCTGAGAGTGAGGTGGTCATCATCATGAAATGCCGAAATTCTGTTCTAATCTACAAGGATGAACAGTGGACCAAAAAGTCTTACAACAACAATTTTGACATTTCGATGGGTTCTCTGGATTCTGCTGAAGCTTCTGACCTGGTTGGATTATTTCTGTTGTATAATTTAAGTGCCTTTGACTGTCTGGATTCCGATAGTATAGGATTGTATAAAGATGATGGTTTATTAGTTGTTAAAAACTCCACTAAAACTAAGGTAGACCGTATTAGGAAAATGATTCATAGGGTATTTAAGGATTTAGGTCTTAGGACAATAGTCACTACTAATGTTAAACAAGTAGATTTTCTAGACGTCACCCTAAACCTTGCTAACAACTCTTTCCAACCAAATGTGAAGGTTAATTCCAATCCGATATACGTTCATCCAAATTCCAACCATCCCCCTTCAGTTATCAAACATATACCCTCTTCCATTGGATTTAGAATTAGCACTAACTCTTCTAACAAAGATGTTTTTAATAAACATAGTGACTTTTATAATTCTGCACTTAAAAATAGTGGATACAAATATATCAACATTCAGTATAAAAACCCTGTTAACTACAACCATAATAAGAAAAGATCTAGAAAGATCATCTGGTTCACTCCCCCTTTTAATTTAATGATTAAATCTAAATTAGGACGTATGTTTCTAAACCTAATCAAGAAACATTTCCCTAACACTGTAACTAACCCACTTAGTAAAATATTTAATCCTAATACACTTAAATTAAGCTATAGTTGTGCAGATAACCTAGAGAAAATCATTAAAAAACATAACAACATAGTCTTTAACAAGTATAGGGATTCAAAAAGCTCGATTACTCAAAAGGTTACTGACAGTAATACTAAATATAATGACACAAATAATAATTCATGTAATTGTAGGTATCCTAATAATTGTCCACTACAAAATAACTGTGGAATTCGTTCTGTAGTCTATCTTAGTACTATCTCAACTATTGAGAATCCAAATATAAAGAAGTTTTACATTGGTAGCACAATGAATACATTCAAAGAACGCTGGCGGGGGCATATGCAATCTTTCAATAACTGTGACTATAGGTACATGACTTCATTGTCCAAGTACTTTTGGAACCTAAAAGAAAAGAACAAAACACCTACGGTTAATTGGACATTGATTAAGAAAGCCCGGACATGTAAATCCCTATATTCCCCGTGTTACCTGTGTCTTAACGAAAAGTTTGAAATTATTAGATTTAAAAACAAGGCTGATCTCTTAAATCAGAGATATTAACTAACGGTTAATTGTAAATACCGTTATAAATTTAACTTATTATAGGGGTCGTATACTTTAAATGATAATGATACGTAGCTGTAAGTTGAATAGATTATAACTTTTATTACCTGATGGTCAATCTGACGATATGAATGTGTATGGTATAACTACATAATGTTACTCATTTTTCTGTATGTGTATGTATATATATATGTATATATTTATGTGTAGTTATGTGTGTTTGTACTGCGAAATGTGTATGTTTGTATTTTCATGTATTAATATGTTGCTAAGTTTTGTATATATATATATATGTATATATGTATGTGTGTGTATTTGTTTGTGTGTTT
This sequence comes from Acanthosepion lycidas, assembly GCA_963932145.1. Lineage (NCBI taxonomy): Eukaryota > Metazoa > Mollusca > Cephalopoda > Sepiida > Sepiidae > Acanthosepion > Acanthosepion lycidas. Next base: position 1,377,578 of record OZ010577.1, read on the forward strand.
ATAGATATATGTGTGTATGTGCGTGTATGTATGTATATATATATGTATGTGTGTGTGTATATATATATATATATATATATATATATATATATATATAAAGTAAGAAGGTGAAATGAGGAGAAGAAGAAAAGAGGTTAAAAATATTGGTGTATATGAGTATGTATATGTATTTGTAGATGTGGGTATGTGTGTGTATATATATGTGAGTATGTATCCTTATATGCATGTATATATATATTTTTTTATGTGTGTATATATGTAAGTGTCTGCATGTTTATGTAGTTGTGTATATATATGTATGTGTGTATGTGTATATATATATGTGTGTGTAGGTGTATGTGTATGTATGTGTATGTGTGTATATATATATATATATATATATATATGTATGTATGTGTGCATGTATGTGTATGTGTGCATGTATGTGTAGGTATATATATATATATATATATGTATATGTACGTATATATATATATATATATATATATATATATGTATATGTGTGAATATATGTAGATGTATGTGTATGTATATATATATATATATGTGTGTGTGTGTGTGTATGTTTGTATGTGTATTGTTATATTGTGTACCTAAATTTATTTACGTATATTTATGTTGATATGGATGTTTTTTTTTTGTTTTTTTTATATATGTATGTTAGGATACGTGTATTTTTGTGTTTGCATGTATATCGAAGTATGTCTATGCCTATGTATGTGTATGTATGTCTGTATATTTATATATGTTTTTGGTCAAATGTCGTTGCATTTATGTGTATGTACGTATATATGTGTATTTATTACTATAGATAAGTATTTTTATGTAGATATTCATGTGTATGTATATTTCTGTATGTGTGTATGCATGTATGTATGTGTATATATATGTATATATATATATATGTATATATATGTGTGTGTGTATATGTTTGTATGTATGTGTATGTATATATATGTATATATGTGTGTGTGTGTTTACTTATGTAGGTTTGCAGTTGTATATATGTATGTTGACACCTACTATATATGAAATTGTTTATGTGTACGTGTAGGTAGGGAAACTTGGGTATGTCATTACGGCCACATGAGTTAGTATATATGTGTGTATATATGTTTATTTTTGTGTATTGCTGTGTATATATGTATTTATTTGTAAGTATGTGTACACATATTTGTGTGTATATTTGTGGGTACATATATGTATATGTGTATGTATGTGTATGTGTACTTGATACCATGGAAATGTATACGTATGTATATGTTTATGTATGTATGTGTAGATATTTCGGTGTGTATGTATGTATGTATGTATATTTATGTATATGTGTGAGTATGTGTGTATGTGTATGTATATATGTATATGTATGTGTATATGTATGAGTATATGTATATATATGTATATATGTGTGTATGTGTATGTATATATGTATATATATATATATGTTTGTATGCGTATATATGTGTGTGTATGTGTGTGTGTGTGTGTATATACTTATATGTATATGAGGTGGACATCGTAGTTACCGATGGGTGTTGACGTTAATGTCCGGTTTTTTTGGGTTTTTTTTTTTACATACACTATTTTAATATATTAAATAATATTAATTTTAATCATTTTTATCTTTGTATATTTACTCGCTTAAGTTAGATTTCAATAGGTTGTTAACATTCATGCAATGACATTTTCTGTCTTAAATATTTATCGGTTGGGGTATCCAACTGTCTGGGTCAATGTCTGTGGATGTGTGTGCATGTATTTATATGTATCTATGTGTATGGAAAGTGCATCCACTTTTAATTATGTATGTATGTACGTGTGTGTTGGTTTCCCTTCTCCCATTCCCCCCCCCTTTTTTTTTTTACATGACAGACCGTGGAGATGTTCTCTATCTTGTCCCTTTTTTGTGCGTGTATATGTCTTGGTGCTTATGTATTAGAATCTGACTGCGTTTGTTTTACGCGTGAGTTTAGGACCCCATTTACACACCATGAGGATTAAAATGTATACATTGTAAAAAGACCGGATATTAAATATAGCTAAAGTAACTTCAATGAAAAAATAAATTGAATAACATATATATTTCTTCTTTTCTCCTCAGTAATTTTGTAGTTGTAAACTTGATAGCGAATAAAAGTTAAATTTTGATTTTGTATTTAGCAGTTTTAAATTTTAATATTAAATTTTATCATATAATTTAGTAATTATTCGTTGGAATAAATTATTTTTTAATACTAAACATCTGAATAGATATTATAACATGACTTCGTTATCGAGCTTTTTGAATTTTCCTGTATTTGTGTTCTGATTGGTCCATCTAGCCTTTGTAACAACGTTTTCCCCTTGCGTAGAATATTAATTAATTTGAAACTTTTAAAACCATTTATTTTACATTCAACGTCATCACTTGATAAGACACCGAGGGTGTTGAAACAAAATGGCTATTTTTGTAGTGAGTTTATAACATATTTATGTTATAAATTTTTTTTTCTTTAAAAATAAATAATTATATCTGCTCTACTTTGTATTGAGCACTCTTTTAAGAATAGTAATTGTTGGTTATTGGAATTCATTCCATATACACCAATCATATACTTGTATATATATATATATATATATATATATATATATATATATGTGTGTGTGTGTGTGTGTGTGTATGTATGTATGTATGTATTCAAACATATAATGTTAAATATGTCAGCATAACAGACAATGAATGTCTATTATGTTTGATCATTAGCTGTTCTAAGCTTCGTACAGTTGTTTTAATTTTGGGTGAAAATAAGGAGAAAAATTGTCCAGAATTTGGATATATTTATTATGCTCTTCATTGATCCAAGCTTTTGGCTCATATGAGCCATCTTCAAATTGATTATACGGATATTTAAACAAGGATATTCAACGTCAAAGATAATATTCTGTTATGTCGACATAAAAGATTGGTATACGATGATAGCGGTCGCGGAATTTTAGACGCAGGTCATAAATTGAGGATGTGGTTCCATGACATCGTACCACATGAGAGTGAGAGACCTAAATATTAACAACAGAACCAGATGACTAGATGCAATATTACACACACACACACACACACACACACGCACACACACACACACATATATATATATATATATATATATATATATATATATATATATATATATTGTACATATAGACATATATTACTGAATATTAATAAATATGCATATTATCCCCTCACCTCTAGCATGAGGCCCTGCATGAGACTCTGATCCGTGCTAGCGATGAGGCATAACACACACACACACACACATATATATATTGAGACATGTTTCATTGAATAATTTAGACAAGTAAAAAAATAATTCATTTTCAGATGAACAGAGGAATTTTGTCTTTAAAAAATTTGTAAATGACGAACGAGACAACACATGGATGATGGCATTGTGTTTCAATGAAAGCATGCTGCCAATATGTACGCAATATGTATAAAGTGGGTAGCAAAAGAATTTAGCACATCGTTGTTTTTTTATAAATTTCACAATAAACATTTGCTCAATTTGAATGATACTTTAAATATTTTAAAGAACATTGTCTAACTAAGCAAAAAGAAACATTGTTTTAATGTACTTTTATTGCCAATTTTCGAATTTGACTGTGTGCAAAAGTATTTAACACGATTTTTATATATATATATATATATATATATATATATATATATTGAGTTCTCCGAGCTGCTGGCGTATTTCGGTTTCAAAGGGTGTTATCGGATTTTGATCCCGGCTTGAAGAAATCAGATGTCTAGTTGCACTGACGAGCTGTAATACAGTGGAACATTCTGCCTGTGGATGACTATATATATGCTAGCAGAAACCCGGTTGAGCTCTCTTGGGCATTTTTAAAAACAGCGGCTCTTACTGCTATTAAGCATTACTCTTCAATTATGAATTGAGTTCTCGGAGATGCTGGTGTATTTCGTATAGAGAAAAACAGTGAAATTCACTCCCTTTCTGTCGTGCGACAAAGGCCTAGAGGTACGATATCTGACTGATATGAAATCAGTCGGTTTCGATCCCGACTTGAAGCAAACGGACATCTAGCCACACTGAGGAGCTCTGATACTGCGAAATACTATGTCTGCGGATGACTATATATATATATCTTTCCGTTTAGTATTGGTTGATATATCAATGTACTAACTGGTAATTAATCTATTTTTAAATATTGAAAAAGTAATTAAAAATTCAACAACAAACTTTCATTAGCTTTAATCAAACGCGCATGAATGAAGAATTGCTGCCCAAACCTTATACACAATCACGCACACATACATACATACACACACACTTACACACACACACACACACATACACACACACACACACACATATATATATATATATATATATATATATATATATATATATATATAGAGAGAGAGAGAGAGAGATGATTTGGGCTCAAATTTACATACAGATTGGATAAAGAATAAATTGGATGCGTGGATAAATCCAATATGTTTTGCCTTTATTAAAGCTTCTTCATAGAATGAGATAAGCAAAAAATGATTCTTTTAAAAAACATTATAATTCTTTAATTTTTATAATTAAAAAAGATAATTCTTTACATGTAAAATACTTCGTGGGAAATTTCGCCCACTATAGATACACGTTAAAAACACTACATTACATCATCAAACTATTAAATCCATTCATAAAATCTAACGTATACTCAATTACTACGTCTGGTACACGCACGCGCGTGCACACACACACACACACACACACACACACACACACACACACACACACACATATATATATATATATATATATATATATATATATATATATATATATATATATATTATCCTCCGAATACCACATAGACAGACTAGAATTATGTTACACTTACATACATAAATGTATGTGACATCTGCTGAACCAATGAAAATCAAATAACACAAAAATAAAAATAATCAAATTTTTTTTCTGTATCTCATTCTCTGATGAGGCTATATTAAAAACGAAACATGTTAGATTTATAAACGTTCTTTATCTCATCACGCACACACACACATATATATATATGTATGTATGCATATATATATGTGTGTGAGTGTGTGTAACACTACTTTCAAAATCTACTACAACTCTAACTGTAGAAGTCATAACATATTTTACTTATTAGAATGCACCCTATGCTAGAAACAATAAGTGCCAAAATCTGAATGGCTCTTTCATTACAGAATTAATTATTATCAAAGTCGGTTCCGAGTGAAAGATTATTACTTGCAGAACAACATTTCCACATAGAAAAACATGATTTTAAAAGCCATGCAAAATTTACTGTTATTGAAAGAATAGAAATAGACACAAAGGATAAAGTTAAGAAAATACTAGAAGAATATGAAAATAAATTGAATTACCAACTGAAAATACTTTGTCCAGACGGACTTAACGACAAACTAAACAGCACAGATAGAATTAATATATAATCCCAAAGATCAACCTCCGCCAGTATTTCTCAACTACACTAGAAAGACATGGTTGCAGAGGTGTCGAGGTCTCCCACATACACACACTCACACACACCAATATACATACATACACAAGTCACCCCCACCGCGCAAAAAGTAAAAGATAGCATACACATAACACACACATCCCTATTTCTGTAACCGGTAAAGTTGTCAGAATGACTGAGAAAGTCACTCTAAGACTCATAAATCTCCCAGCCTCTCTTTAAAAGAAGTTGAAAAAGGCCTTTTGACCAATAGAAGGACTGACCAAAATTTAACAACAAAAGTGTTCGTCTGTTTTTTTCATTCCCGGTGTGGAACATCACTTTCGTCGTCTGCCAAAATTGCCTATTCCCCATATGAGGTAAAAGGATTTGCTTGATTATTAATTATATATATATATATATATATATATATATATATATATATATATATATATATATATATATATGCGTGTGCGTTGTGTGTGTGTGTGTGTAGGATTGGTTTATGCGGAATAAATTCCAATAACCAAAAAATACTATTTCTAAAAGAGTGCTCAATACAAAGAATAGAAAACATAATCTATTTAAAAATTATAACATAATTATGTTATAAAATCACTACAAAGACAGCCATTTTGTTTCAACACTTGTGGTGTCTTATCAAGTGATGATGTTGAACACCATCACGTGATAACACACCAGAAGTGTTGAAACAAAATGGCTGTCTTTGTAGTGATTTTATAACATATTTATGTTATAATTTTCGAATAAATTATATATATATATATATATATATATATATATATATATATATATATATATATATATTATTGAATGTAAAACACGACAACTGCTTAGATTGTAATTAATTGAAGATATAAATAAATTACTAACTAAGATATATATGCAAAGACTACACATAAAAACATACGCACATATACACACGTGCACACACACATATATATATGTGTGTGTGTGTGTGTGTGTGTGTGTGCCTTGATGAGAAACCAATTAAAACTGATTAAATCTAATTTTTTCAGTCCTATAATTCAATGGTTTCATTCCTCTTCTGTGGCGCACTCACTTCATAAATTTTCCCTTTCATTCTTATTCCTTTTTTAAAAATGTATTTTACGAAAAGATGGGATTGTTTTGACGCATCTCAAAACAGTAAAGAAAATGAGTAGGAGATTTAGAGAGGGAGGTAGAGAGTGATGGCTGCGGTTTTAGAGAAATAAGTAAAATAAATTCAATGAAAGAAGATTTGAAAATCATAAATTTAAAAAGAGAATTATAGATGCTTATTCTTTAAAAGAAAAAAGAAAGAAAGAAAATGGTCAATAAAAGAAGCGAAACACTAAACAAATAACAAAGGATAGGAATATAGAAAGAAAGAATGAAATAGAAAGAAAGAAAGAAAGAAAGAAAGAAAGAAAGAAAAGAAAAGAAAAGAAAAGAAAAAAAGAAATTGCTCAGAAAAACTGCGATGAAGATACAAATAACAAATGGCAGGAAAAGGAAAAAGATGACTGTCAAAATACCTCTATAAATATATAAAATAAATAAAAAAAGAAACAAACAGACGAAAGTAATAATCAATGAAGGAAATAAAAAAAACTCAGACAAAATATGAATGTAAAAATTAAATAATAATGAATGAGAAGAAGGAAGTTATTATATGAATAAAGGTAAAATAGAATAGGAAAAATGGGATAATGAAAAAAAAAAGGATATATAAATGAAGAAAGGGAATATATGCATTATAAGAAAGAAAAAGAAAGAGGTAAAAGAAGAAATTTTGGTAAAAAGCGGCTCTACGAATGAAAATGTAAAAACGAAATGAAAGAACGGAAAAATGTTATAAAAATGAATGATTGAATAAAGGAAAGAGTAAGACATAAGGATTGAATTAAAGAAAGAATGATTGAGGAAAAAAATAAGAAAGAATGAAAGATTGAAAAGAAAAATGAAGGGGTTAGACCAAAATGAAAAACCAAATTATGCAAAAGGAAAAGAGTCCAAAGGAAAGGAACGATGAAAAAAAAATCAAAGTTAAGGAAAAAAAAGATCAAAAGAAAGTAAGGAAAATAAGATGAACAGAACGGAACGGGAGCAAGATGGAATGAAAGAGAGGCAGAAAGAGAGAGAGAGAGAAAGAGGGAGAAAGAGAGGTAGAAAGAGAGAGAAAGAAAGAGAGAGAGAACAAAAAAACTTTCTAGACGATGAGGGTCGGATTTCTAACGTGGTTCATCTTTCCCGTTATCCTGCAATGGGGGTTAGATTTCCGCCCCCGCCCTGCAGACGAGCGCAATCTCTCTGGTGTCACACGTGAGGATCGCTCTCAGCTCACAGCTGGTGGGTTCCTGACTCAACATTGAATCGACACTTTTTATTCCATGTCTTTGATCACCATGCCTATCTTACTTCTTGTACTCCCCCGCTGACCCCCCAACCCAGATTGAACTGCCATTTTCCCAATCAGAAATGGGAAACTCGCCACACTGCTTTTTCTCTCTTTCTCGCTGCCTCTCTCTTTCCAACTCGTTGCTTCTCTTTTTCTCTTTCATTTCCTCTCTTTTTTCTCTCCCACTCTCTCGCCTTTTCTCTTTCGTTGCCTCTCTTTTTTTTTCTCTCTCGCTGTCTCTCCTTTTCTCTCTCGCTGCGTTCTCTACAGACAAAATCAGTGCAAAGAACATGTCAGGAATTCTAATTTGTTTCCTCTTCTTCAGCTGAAAATGTTTGCAGCTCAGAGGTTAGGAAAGCAGACTGAAGATTGACTGCTTTTGAGGTTTCATACTTGTAAAGTAAACAAATAAGTGCTCACTAATAACGAATAATTTTGATTGCAGAGAGGAATATACGCTTCCACTACATAGACTTTTTTTTTCAATGTTAGTCAGTTAAGGGAATCTCAGTAATTGTCTCACTACTGTAGTTTTGTAAAAGACGCGTCAAATTACTCGTTTACTCTGCTTTCTGATTGATGATGTGGAATTCTCGTCAATGCTAACGGTTTCAGTCCCAGCCTCCTTGAAACTAAAATATGGAGAATCAATTTTCGGTGAAGTTTTACAAGAGGCGACGCGACCAGGATTTGCTTTAGTTTGGTTTGTTTTATGGCATATCAACACCCCAATGGGTTATGTAATACCGACAAAATTTTTATTGCTGGTATTTTTTTTTCTTTTTTAAATAGATCGCTGGTATTAAAACCTATTTTTACACTTTGATAGTGTTTTGACTCCAGTTTGTGGATTAACTATTTGCTCATAGCTGGGACCCTAACAAGTGCTACTACCCCGGGTCAGGTTGGACCTGGGAACAGCAGCAATTAAAAGGTGGTTCCACGCTCCTCAAAACCTCCTGATGAGAGGCCTTGCTGTTGGACGTAGTTTATCGTCTTATCCAGAACGGCAACGCGACCAGGAATAATAATTTTTACCAACTTTTGTTCATACTATGAAGGAAATAAATTATATTCTGTCAGAAAGAAAGAAATTTAAATAATTAATCAAATTTTATAAAAGTTAATAGGGGGGGGTCCGTTTGTTATGCTAAATCATTGTAAATTGATCCCCACCCCTACGGGAGGGATTGAATCTGGGTTCTCCTTTATATGAGAAACTACTATTTGACTCGGCTAGCTTTACTGCTCTGAGATTTCTCTTAAAAAGTGGTACGCAGGTTCGGTGCCTGTAGGGGAGATTATTTTCATTATTGACATTTGTTAAATACGCCGTCCGACAGACGCAAAATACACACAGTGTAAAATTAAAATAAAAATGGGTTATCTATTTTGAATACGAATATTCACAAAGTTTGAGGTAATAAAAATGTTGAATTAAAAATAAATCCTTTAATTCTTCATATATATATATATATATATATATATATATATATATATATATATATATATATATATATATATATATATATATGAGGATCAAGCAGCTCAGTTCCTAGGAACAGCCAGACATGAGATTTGATTATAGTGGTGAAGATTTTCTGCACACTTTTTGAAGAGACCTTGTGCACTACAGGGTAGTTTTGTTACGTTTTAATTATATTTTTCTTGCATGTGAAAAAGTGTGTTCTTTTATGAACTTATTGAATGTAAAAACTGGTTTGCTGAATCCGAACGCTTTCGGTTAAAACTGTTAGCTATTTTTAGTTATACTACCATAATAAATCAAGTGTAATTTTTTTGTAGATAGTGTGAATGTTGCTAAAAGTAGAGCAATTTTTAATTGACAAATATCCAGAAAAGAAAACAAAAAACGAGATAAAATAAAGAGGTGATTGCTGCTGGTTGTAAATGTAATCAGTCTGATTTATATAGCTGATTATCTGGTAATATATTTTATTCCCTTTTTTAGTTATTGTACACATATAATACATTTTCTCCTTTTTGGTGTTTTTCTAATGTTCCTATATTTTTCGATCCACCATTTTACGCTGAGTCACTTTTCTTATCCCTGGGATTCCTTCTGTCTTTCGTTTTATATACTTTAAAATATAAAATATTTTAAAACTTAAAAAAAATAAAAGGAATAGCGTTCTTGCATCTTCAGTGTTTCTTCTCAATGCGCAATTATAAGCGACGTTTATATCTCACCGCCCCACGTACATATATATAATTCCATCGATAAAACCATTACTTTAATCAGATGAAGCCGTTTTAAGGGCGAAACGCGTTACACATATTTTTTCCATTTGTCATTCAATTGCCTAACATTTTTCTGATATAGAGAAATTTATAAATCATATTGTGAAATATTTCTGTATATATTTATACAGAATATCTCAAAAATAATTTTACAAATTTTGGGAGCGGGTCCTTCACACAAAAGCAAGGACAAAAATCCATATAAACATATATACACCAATCTTTGTTTTTGAGTTATTTAGTTTAAAGATAGTTTACGGTAGATGGACCCGTGTTGCCATGTAGACTAGGTTACATTTGTCATTCGTGTATATTTATGGCGAGTCTGTCTTCAAATTGTGTAGCAGTGAGTTAACTGAGAAGTGTTCAGTTTATCAATGGCAGGTTATACGTATTGTGAGCAGACAGATATGATTTTTACATACGGCCGCGCGAATGGTAATGGACACGTAGCTGTACGGCTGTATCAGATTGCGTTTCTAGATCGAAGGCATCCGAGTCATTCAACCTCTGCTGCTGTTTATCAACGTGTCTCTGAGACAAGATCCGTGGTACCATAAATTATGGTAATAATTAGTTTTGGATTGTATCTTGGATTGTACATTTAACAGCGTCTACCGTAAACATTAAACTTAATAACTCAAAAAGAAAGGAATTGCCGACATATGTTTATATGGATTTTGTTCTTGTTTTAGTGTGAGAAAAGCACCACCAACGTTTGTAAAAGTATTTTTGACACACCCTGTATATTTAAAAATGTCCGTTTTCAAAGCTCTAATAGTGTATAAAAAAAGATTTCTACTTTCGGGTTACTTAAGTCAAAATATCCATTTTCCACAGTGTGTCACTAATAAGTTTAAGTTGATTTATCTAATGGATGTCTCCCCTTACAACAGCTCATTTATACAACCCACTTCCCTGAGCTGAAGGGAAGTGGTGGCGGTGACATCACAGTCTGCAGTGAAAATAATCGTCATTCTAATAATCACTAAGTCTGATGTCATTTTCATTCATTAAAATCGATAAAATTATTAATAATTGATTTTCTCGTCGGATTCAGGTATAAATTTATTTTTAAACACTTTTCTTCCTGTTTACTGATTAATTTGAATTTGTAAACATTGAGTAGGCTAAATAAAACCGTGCTTGAAACAATGTCAGAGTCACGTCAGAAAACAGAATTTACCATTCTCTATTTATTTTAAAAGGATTTCATACTTAGATCACAGAAAATTACCCAATTTAGTCATAGAAACCTGCTTTCAAGTCTGTTCATATGTAATTGGCATGCGAATAAAGATTTCGCGTGATAACAAGGATAAAACATAAATATTGAATGTTTGCCATGGGACAAGTGTTAGCAAGATTATTTTCTGGATCAATTCGTAGGTGAACTCGAGAGTCACATGACGGTTCATCAGTGTAGCCTTGATCCGTATAAAGTTAAAAATTGATTTTTAACCAACAAACAGGACTGACGGCATAAATTATACGTTTTCTCATAGATCTGAATGAGAGATGACTATCATTGTTTGACATCCAATTTTTGCCTTGTGTAGGCAATTCGAAACATACTGAACATCAAAGGAATATCACTGTAACACGTCTGATCCGTAATGCTTAGCTGACATTTGTGACCAAGTTCCGGGGAAGACTTAGGGAAGTGTGCAATATTGTAAATTATCGCGATATTTTATATTTAATTTCGCGCATGAGCGTTGTTTAATTTTGATCTTGTCGACTGTACATTATAGGAGGGTCAGTTGGGCACCGTCTGTGAGAAAAAGATCGCCATGATGCAATTCACTTTATCAGAAACGATATTCTTCAGTGCTTGGAATTCGCACCGGAAGTTCCAATACGAACATTTTAGAGAGATTGGGTGACAATTTGAAGACAGTGCAGAGGATTCGGAAAGATTTGGCTGAGTCTAAGGGTGATTACGAAGGTAGGGTATCACGGAAAACTGACTCTGATCGTTCTGATGGGAAAGGAAGTCCCAAAATTGTGGATGAGTTCCATCTGACTAAACACAGAGGCTTACATCGTGCCTTGAGAAGTTATTTCTTCCTTGGGTCAAGAGGATGGCTGCTGAAAAACCCTGGGTTTGGCAACAGGATTCTGTACCATGCCACACAAGCAGGTGAACCCAGTCATGGCTGTCAGACAATTTCTGCGACTACACCACCCAGTACATATGCTTGATTATTATATATAGGGTGCAGTTGACCGAGAGACCAACAAAAAACGCCTTGAAACACCAAAGATGAACTGAAGGCAATAGATAAAAATAATAACAAACTTTAATGCATTTCTCATTAGCCGAACTGTTTAAAAGTTTGAACCCCACAATATGTCGCTAGAACTTTCATCAGAAAATTTTAACAAAATCTATTTCTCAAACGTAGTGGGTATGCAACATGCACTTAAAACATGCTAATTATTCTGCTAAAATATTTGGTTATCATTATTAGACTTGGCGAATCTAACCAAGCTTTAGGTGAAGAAGAATTGGAGACATCAGTAAAAAGTGGTTTTCCTAAAGAAAATAATTTAAATAAAAAACGAACTTCAGTTTAAATTCATTAATTATTTTAAATGAAAGAATGCCAGACATAAAATCTCTTTACATGTTGTTCAGACATGCTTATAACGCTTTTATTGCTATGTACACATTACTTGTTCGTTTGTTATAAAATTGACTCGTTTGATTTACAGTTTACGCTTGAAATTGGAGAGCTTCTATAAAATGAAACCAGTTAGATTAATCTCATAAACAATTAAACATTTTGATTTTTGGATAAGACTAGATTCTAATTTCATCGTGAAAAAAAGAAAAACCGATGAATGCTGACCAATGCGTTCTCCTAAAGAAATAATTATTCGTGAGAAATTTTAATGATTCATATTCATTTTAATCCGTCAATGTTAAAATAAAATTAAAAAGAAAATACGAACTATATTGTTCATACATTTTCGAAATATCTACAATCTTGTCGCTGCAAATTTAATCGGTGCTAGGTTTATTCTGAGCCTATGTAAATCCGTATAACTGAATATTCAAATTGATTTATTTGTTCCTGTTGCAAAGATTTAAGTTTCTGCTAACTCAAACATTCAAAATTATGAGAATCAGAGAATAGTCTCCTTTAAGTATACATCTATCAAATTAAAAACGCTTCAATATGATATATATATGTGTGTGTGTGTGTGTGTGTGTGTCAATATTTCTGAAATGAGGTATTATGTACATTATTTACATTATTCGGACTATTGTCATCATTTTTGTCGCCATATTTATTACAATGTTTCGGCCAACAATCTGAAGAAGGCCGGAGCGTACAACGGTCGAAACGTTGTAATAAATATGGCGACAAAGATGGCGACAATAGTCCGAATAATATAAATAATATATATATATATATATATATATATATATATATATATATATATATAGATAGATAGATAGATAGAAAGAATTAAATATTGCCACTACCACCAATTTTAAAGTGATCAATTTTCTTGCTGTGACCTTAGAATTGAATAATGCTTAGTACAAACCATATACCAAAGATCTATATAACTACAGGTACATTAGTAAAGATTTTAACCACCACCGACACCACCACAAAATTCTAGATAATCATATAAATCAGTTAGATTATCTGTCAACTCCAGTAATAAGTAAATATATGATAATAATAAAATTCAGTATATAAAGGATTTATATGTAAGCAATCATAAAGTAAATTTAGAATATTTAAAACAAAACAAAGAAGGTAAAACAAAGAAGGAAACACCGTAAGCGTAACGTCATATGGTTTAATCCCCCTCCAAATGAATATTGGAAGAATTTTCCTAAATTTAATTCACAAGAACTTTAATCACTCGCCAACACTAAAAAAAATTTAGGAAAAATAATGTTAAGATCAGCTACAGTTGTGTTAATAGTATAGGCACATATTTATCGAACATAACAACATTATATTAAAAATATATATTTAATACAAAGACAACGTAACTTTTTCTAAAATTAAAAGCAACTGTAGGAAAAAAAGCATAATCTGTCCCTTAAATTTCAATGTATGACTGATAGTATTGTATATCGAGCTAGCATACAATTGGGAATGTTAAATTTAATTTTAGTTCCACTATAAATCCTTGTAAATTTCGTTTCTAGCATCACCGAATGACTTTAGGCAATATTAAATACAAAAACAGTTGTCACTTTCTGTTGTGACCAAGTAATATATATTTGTTTTTTTTTTATTCGTCGTGTCTGGCAGGCAGAGTCGCTTTTCTATTTTGGAATATTTTATGAGCCATTTGTTTTGCATTGAATATTCAATAGTTAGAGTACTGAATGATTTTGAAAGTCTTTTCAGTGTATTTCTCCTCTTCGTGTAAATATTGTGGGCTGCAAATTTTGAGTGCTCTTAAGTAGAAACCGATGATTATTTCGGATTTATTTTGTTGTGATGAGAATCGAAAATTTTTAGTTGATTTCCGGTGGACACGAAGTTTTAATCTGCTTTTAAAAAACACAAGGGGTTCAACAAGCGTTTCTGTATAATGGAGCGGAACTGGAATCGGTAAAATTGTAAAATGCATTAGTATATAGGCATTATATGCACTTTAATATGTTGTTCGCATTATATGCACTTTAATATGTTGTTCGCAATGAATTTTCTTGAGCGTTGGCTGGTTGATTTGATATAGTTATTTGATTGTTTATTATTTTTGTGGTGTAGTATATTAATGTTATAAACTGTCGCTGCCGACACTGGAGTTTCAACACCGATCACCAGAGAGCAAACACAGACGATCCCATTTTGAATAAGACAGCTACCCGACCCCGTTTTTTACGGGGTCTACGGGGAATTTTTGACCGACCCTACGAGCTGCATACCCCACAATAAACTTGACCTTGTGCCGTATCCGACCGTGTGGGGTGGTTAGTGAATATCTCACTATAAAGATTACTATTCGGATCACTATACGGATGTTACTATTCGAGCTAGTATTATCGAACAAGTGCAATGACTGATTGTGCTATTTGAAGGCGTCTGTTCCCAGTATTGTTCAACGGTGTTACAAAAGTTATAATCTGCGATTACAAAGTCTCTACTACAACGAACATTATGAAAGGGTTGTGGTGTCCTCCTTCTAATGAGGCTATTGTGGACTCTTCCATTTACTATAAAGTTAGAAGTAAAGTAAGCTCTGGTGGTGGAGAGACAGAACGCTGGTCAATCGACACACACTCCCAAGTCGTGTAACTCACTTCTCTTGTATCTACTACCAAATACACTATTTATCTGCCACCTAAGAAGCATGTAATGAAATAAAGGGAGAACAATGAGATAGAAATAATGTCAAGCCATAACAGACATTCCCTCAGTTTACAGAGAGAGAGCCGTCTATAACCGCCATTGATCGTTTCCAATGCTTTCAAATGTAATAAAGAATAAGCAGGATTCAGGATGGAGAAAGAATCAATGCTGAAATTGGTGACAAAGATTGGATTATTTATAAGGTGCTCAGTGATAGCAAAGCCGTATATGTTGTTGATCTTGGCACCAGATCTAGTTTTATATTTTATATTTGCAGCTTTTACTCTTCCCCCGATTTAAGCTTTGTTGAGTGAGAACGAAACCGGTTAGCTGGTTATTTTATTTTTTCTCAATTATGAATTGTAAAGCTCGCCTTTCCGTTTTTATTTCCATAATACAATTATGTTGCCCTAAGAAAATAATGAAACATATATATATATATATATATATATATATATATATATAAATCTAGTTTTAAAGTGTGCTATATTTATGGGATAAAGTGCTCAATATTAGAGATAGAGCGTATGTAAATATATATATATATGTGAACATTGAAGTCAACACTTCGACAGGCTGTTTCATGTTGGGCGCAGTCGGCCTGACGATTGCGTCCAATATGAAACAGCCTGTCGCCTCTGGGTGTTGACATCAATGTTCACTTACACAAACACACACACACATATATATATATATATATATATGAAGAGATATTAGAGGCATATAGCATGAAACAGACTGTTGCCTCTAAGTGTTGACTTCTATGTTCACTTTATATATATATATATATATATATATATATATATATATATATATATATATATATATATATATATAAGCGATCTTCCAACAAAAATGACTCTATACATAAACGCTCTTTTCCCGATAATGAGCACCCTTTTCCTCTAAATATAACAAACATTAGTGCCATATATTTACCGAGAGATATTTGATGGGAAAATTTTAACATCTTGAAGAATTTATCTGGGCACATTATATGAAATGTGCCGTATTTTGTTAGAATATAATCACCTTTTTTTTTGTAATGACATGGACCCACTCCCATAAAGTTTGCATATCTAGTAAGCTGTTTCCCAAACTGTTATTCATTCCTTAATACTATTAAATTTAATTGGTGGGGTGTCTTCTTTCTCATAAAATCGTTTGGCCCAATATTACTTCATCTTGAACAAAAATATTCATGAAAAATGCAAATTTCATCAGAAAAAAAATCGATAGATAGATACATAGATAATGAACAGATTTAGATAGATAGATTGATAGATAGATAGATAGATAGATAGATAGATAGATAGATAGATATGGAAAAACCATAATAGATAGATAGATAATAAACAAACTGATAGATAGATAGATACGCAATTACTGATATAGATAGATAATAAACAAACTGATAGATAGATACGCAATTACTGATATAGATAGATAATAAACAAACTGTGATAGATAGATAGATGCGAAGTGACTGAGATAGATAGATAGATAGATAGATAGATAGATAGATAGATAGATAGATAGATAGATAGATAGATAGATAGATTTATTGCTTCTGATATTTAGCTTATGGATTACCAATGATTTTGATCTTTATAGAATTCCGTATATACCGAAATACAATTCCTTTGAATGCTACAAAACCCGAAAAACCGCCTTATGCTGGAAAAAATTCCGATTGTCTGAAAATTATCCAAACGATCTTCAGATCCAAGCGTTTTTAATAATTCCCTGAGCATTAGTTTTGTTTTATTTACATTTCCGTTCCTTTTAAACTCCATTGAGTTTTTATTTTATTTTTTTTGTTATCATTCATCCGATGATTCTGATGATGATAAAACATCAACAACATCGCAGATGCTTGCAATATATTCTCTGTTTATGTTTTATTCCTATTCCGAACAGTGTGACCTTGGACACGGTGGAAACGAGCCGAGCAATACTAAATAAGAACTAAACGAGATACCCTTTTGAACAAGAACAATCTACTCCCGTTGATTAAATCAAGGCTTTAGTCTGAAGCTACACAGATCGATAAATACCTGATGAAGGCCGGAAGGCACAACAGTCGAAACGTTGTGATAATAGAAACATAGATGAGGATAGCAGTCCGAATTTAAATAATGTAAATAGTGATAACTGAGAAAAAAAATATTCTTTTAATTCATCTTTTGGAAGATAAGGCCTGTATAAATAGCTTGTGGAAAATTCTATCACCTTGATTCATTCCTCTTACTGTCAGTATTATATATTTATGTAGTGGAATTATTAAAGTGTAATTATAATATTGTTATGGTAATTTAACCACGCATACATGGACTCTCCCAGCTATAAATAGGAGCAGGTACTGCCTTTTTGAGAGGGAAATTTCTAGCAGTCAGCTCTGACAGTCGGACCGAAGATTGTTGATGTAACACTCACGTTTGTCTATGTTTGTATTATTGTTTCTGATAATATATTTGTTTAACTCAATTCCTCTTTTTGTGTTTTTATTTCAGGTCCTAACAATGCCACAACACATATATATTCTCAAAATTTTAATATAGTTTTTGTTACCTAGTAATGAACTGAAAACAGCGGAGTATTATACTGAGTCAAATGCCTTTTCATAGTCTACAATGTAGTTATTTATATATTACGCTTTATGGTATCAGTTGAAATATTTCTGTAGTTAGTCTATACTATGTCATATTGTAATACACAAATTAGTTATTTAAAAAAGAATTACTACTAATTAACCTATGTTATTAAAATTTCGTGGATATGCTTATATTCACATCATAAATATACCATGTGAATTGAAGGTGATAATATCAACAAATTTGTAACAATTTATTGGGTGGTGAGAGTTTTCATAATACGATCTAATAACGTAATCATCTATGTTTTCTTACTTAAGATCTAGAAACATGAGGATGTATCATAAGAAAGGAATAAAGTTAGAACCAAAACACGATTGCGCAAAGACATTAAATGGTATTTAAAGAAACAAGCGATATAACGATATTGAACAGCGTTGAAAATTGAGAAATCGTTGGACGGATATCACAGAATAATAAATAATTAGTTTGTCACAGTAAATATCTGAAAAAATTAAAAATAAACGGGTAATAAGCAAGGAATATTAATTGACAGGCTAGAAAATATTTGAAGAAATTCTGGTTTAAAACGTAAACAGTGAGAAAAGATGCAGAATATGAAGAAAATTGCCTGAAGGAAGAAAGGGAACCCAGTCATCAACTTTAAGTAAACATCACAAACAGAAATCTGATTAAAAAGATGAAAAAAACATTTTTCAGCATTAAGATTGCGTGATTAATATAGAGCTACATTGGAGGGACGTGATGTCTTTGTTAGATCGTCAACCGGAATAAAAAAGTTTCTTTCTGTACATTATGTAATTTTTGAGATATTTAACTTCTAAGTCTGGCTAACGATAACAATTTAAGAAATTGACTGAAGCATGACTTAACGTACTTTGACAGGGACGATATCACCCCTGAAATAATAATAAAGATAATAAAGGAGGATATGCTATAAAACAGAAAACACCAAGTGAAAGAGAGGCATTTTCGAATAACGAAGATGTTAATATGCTTTAAAGACTTTAAAATGTAAATGTTACAAAAAGTTAATTTAGAACACGAAATACAATCTTTTTGTAAGTGTACAAAGGATATCAGATTACTAATAGAAAATTACTGCAATAATAATAATTTGGAACTTTTAAAAAAAGAAATGCATTTTAACACTACAAGAATCGAAGTTAAAGTCAAGAATGTTTTCTCTAGAATTTATTTTTAACATAGTTTACAAAGAGCGACAGAATAATTAA
This sequence comes from Acanthosepion lycidas, assembly GCA_963932145.1. NCBI lineage: Eukaryota > Metazoa > Mollusca > Cephalopoda > Sepiida > Sepiidae > Acanthosepion > Acanthosepion lycidas. The sequence goes on from OZ010577.1 coordinate 1,396,914, forward strand.
CAGCGAGGTGATAAACAATAGCGTCTTGTTGTGAATCTTGGAAACCAATCGATGAAAAAGTATATTGTTTATTCTCGGAGGAGTGGAAGTTGTACTTTGGTAATATGTCAGTACGCTCGCATTAGCAAACAGATACGTCACCAGTCTGGGACGTGAGGCCGGTTCTCTTAATAAAGAGGGGAGCCAACTGGAGGAAGCAGAGTTTTGGGTTCGTCTGTCTTCAAATGTAGTCGAACTGAATGGAGAGACGTCAAAGATTGAAAAGGAATCATCCGCTGTTTGTTGCTGTAGCTGAGAGCGAGGCCGCGAAATACCACCGCTAGCATCTAAGTACCGCTACTCCATCTAATACTAATACTACTACTATTACTACTGAGAACGGGAACATCGAAGGTTGTAGTAGTTGCGCTAAGAACAGAACGAAAAGGGTTAAAACCAAGGCCACGTCTCTCCTTTACCGAAATTATTCGATGTATTTGTGTTTGTTTGGTTATTGTTCACATTCAACCTTGTGCAACAAGAATTATTTATTGTGTCTGTGGGTTTGCTGTTATATATATATATATATATATATATATATATATATATATATATATATATATATATATATGGTAACCAAAAAACTTCTGTCCGTTTTTTTATTAGTCATTGAATGAAGTTGAAATATATACGAAATGCGTGTAGCAATTGTTTTCAAATTTGACAGCCGGAAGTAGGAACATCAGACGTTATAAAAAAAAACACGTGCCCGGCCATCAGTTATAAGCCGGACAGCTGTGTGAAGGATGGATGTCCTGAAGGCGGTCATTGAAGAGGACAGTATTCTAACGTGTGGTGAATTTGCAAGACAGTTCAACGTTTCCGATGAAACAGTTAGACTTCACCTGCACCGCCTAGGTAAGACATACAAACTGAGCAAGTGGGTTCCGAAAACGCTGTTGGAAGTCCACAAGAGACAACGAGTGGCAGCCTGCGTATCGCTGCTTTAACGCCACCGTACCGCATTCTTATTCAATCGAGTGCTTACCAGTGATGAAAAGTGGGTTCTGTATGAAACTCCCAAGTGTTCCAGACATTGGTTGTCTCTTCAGGATGCTGTCCCTAATACTGCAAGACCGCCTATGCACCCACGCAAGATTATGCTTTGTGTCTGGTGGACAGGTCGCCAAGTGGTTCATTATGAACTGCTATCAACGGGCCAAATGGTCACTGGAGACCTATAATCGCAGCAATTGAAATGTGTGCAACAGGCATTGCGGCAGAAGGAACCAGCACTTGTGAATCGCAAAGGTGTGCTTTTCCTTCATGACAACGTCAGGCCGCATGTCGCGCGAGTGGTCAGGGATACCATACAGCAAATTGGGTGGGAGAATTTGTGCCATCCACCTTATTCACCTGACCTTGCGCCATCTGATTACCACCTCTTCCATTCCCTGGATAATCATCTTCGTTGGAAATCCTTCACCAATGAAGCAAACTTGCGCAAAGCCCTCACGGACTTCTTTGGGTCAAACCCTCCCGAGTTCTACCGCAAGGGCATTGAACAGCTGGAGACACGTTGGCAGAAGGTGCTGGATGCCGATGGCGATTACTTCGAAGACTAAATATAAGTTACACATACTGTGAAGCGTTTTCTTTTTTTCCTTTAAAAACGGCCAGAACTTTTCGGGTTACCTTGTATATATATATATATATATATATATATATATATATATATATATATATATATATATATTTGTCCTTTCAAAATCGAATCGACTTGGTTATATATATTTTTCTGTTAACCCGATTCTCCTCCGACGAACTAGCAGGTGTTCTGACGGAGAGCTTCTTGATTTCTACAATATGATGACCTGTGGTGGTAATGCAACGACTCAATCGATAGTAGCAGATGTGAAAAACGCGAGGAGGGTAACCGACAAAATAGTGTCACATGTCCAACCTTCTCCCGAGCAAAAAACACCTTCCTCAGAAACAAAAACGCGCCTGCTTTATACAGCCGAAGACCGACCATGATTTGCATGCGAATCACGAGACAACGATAATTCGCGTGAACTGTACGAGACCACCCGGCATAAAACATGGGCACCGCCATTTTGGTTCTTATTGTTGAGCAAACGGAGTTTGCACGACGCACAGATTCGCGGGCGTTTCCGAGGTAGGCCATTTTCACAATTTTCCCCACACTCTCCAGGATCAAAACAATCACAACGTGGATGGAAGGTGGCTTCGAATTGACATTGGGAAACGGAGACTTGTGTCGAACCTGTAATACTGGACCATCGCGGACCAAATGTCGCTCTCGTTGAGTGCGTGTGTCCAGTGTTACAGTATCATCTTCTCGGAATTAAATGAAGATTTTTTACAAAACTTAAGTAGCCACATAGGCCTTTGCATAGAGCAAATACCACGGGCCATAACAAAAATAAAATAAAATAAAAGTAAACTTGCAGATAGAACCTTGTTAAGTTATTGGGTCATTTATTTATATTCTTAATCGAAACAACACATAAGACAAGAAAGGGGTGGAAATAAATGATTTGTTTTAAAACTGGTGGAAGCAAAATTATAGTTACAATTTTGTGATAGCGTCAAATAAATGCCTACAGTGTAAGAATTATTGTAATATGTTTTTTTGATTTGCGCATCCTACAACCAAGGAGCTGTATGCTAAATAGAATATTGAGGTAAGATATTGCTCCATCAACATCTGCATCTAATTGCACAGCTTGTTACATATGTTTTGAAGATAGTAAATAAATGAAATAATCATCATGCTACCCAGATATTAACCCAGTAGAAGATTTTAGATCAATCCTTGGAAGTGATATATATATATATATATATATATATATATATATATATATATTTATATATATATCAGTGTAATACTGAAGAAATGTAACATCAGAGGCATTGAAACCATTCTGGCAAAGATACAACTTAGGTGACCTGGTCATGTTGTGAGAATAGATGAGCACAGGCTTCCAAAGAAGGTGCTGTATGGACAACTACCAAACACCAAGCGTTCGGTTGGACGTCCACTCTTATGCTACAAAGACAAATTTAAAGACAACCTGAAACGCC
>OZ010577.1:1407500-1410000 GCA_963932145.1 Acanthosepion lycidas
ATTTTCTTCCTTTTGGCTTAGCCAAATGTTTTTCACTGATATTTCTAATATGGAATGGGTGGAGTGATTTCGCTCGACTTCTAAATGTGGCTTAGTAAGTACTAATTGGTGGTTTGACAAGACATTCTAACATGCACAATGATGTATTTCAGGCGGTGACTTTGAAAGATAGTACAAGTTTCACATCTGGAAACTATCATACCAGACAGAGGCTGGACAGAAGTATCATATGCGTGCACATTGCTGCTCGGTTATCAATGATGATAAAGCAGCGTTATTTTGTCAAGAGGGTGCAATCACCATGTATATCTGTAAAGGTTTAGGTCATCTAACGTGAAATTTCCTGGAAAACTGACGCTTCCATGTTGACTATCATTGAAGGAACGGTTGCTAACTTTAGCGGAGTTTAGGGTAGAGTATGGGGAGACTATGTGATGAAGTACAGCAAATGATGTAGTAGGTTTCAGAAACGCTAAGAAATGGGATTCGTTTGAGAACAATCAAGAGAAAATCTAGAGCATGTAGCAAAGAAGCACAGGAAATTAAAAGTCAGTGTAATTTTTTAATTTTATTTTTCCAATTTTCGAATAATATGTCGAGTATTGTGTTTGAAGATGATGATAAACTATCTGATACCACATTGGTTTTTCAAAATGATTGTGACGCTCAAAAGTACTTGACAGAAACAATCAGAAAATATGAATATTTGTCCACAATTATAGCACAATACACAACACCTGTTTCGAAAATTTTGTGTTTATATATATATATATATATATATATATATATATATGACGTCCCCCCGGTGTCGCTGCGCCAAATATGACGTCTGCTTGGTTGCGTCCGTCGTGCTATCCTGTCCTGTGACGACCAACTGGCTTGGTATTGGTCGCGGCACCAAATGTGACGTTCTAACCTTTTGGTGATTCGGATGGGAATCTGGTTAGATTCGGTATCAGCCTTGTTGGTTCCCCGCTCGCCTCCAACGTCTGGTTACCGAAGTAACTGCTTTGATTTCCAGTCTAACCTACCCACGTTGTCAATTGATCTTAGGCAGACGAAATCAATCAGTCGCCGGGCCGTAATGCAAGCTGAGTTCGAATAAGGGTGATATCGCACAAGTATATGTGAAAGAAAATAAAATAATAACTCGAAAAGTTCAAATGTGTTAAAAAAAGGATAACAATATTTTATATATGGTTGCTGAATACAGGACTGCGTCTACTTCCCAACCCGCTATATGGATTCGTGACACTTTGTGTTTGTTAGGCGAGGCTTAACATCTTTTGTTTGTTTCTTTAAGAAACTGGTTCTTGTTGTGTCTTCAGGCGATATTCGTGAAACTTGTTTTGGTGGTATGAGTCTAAGTCGTTCTTCAAAAAATAAATTGTTCTTGGCTAGAAGTTGAGTTCGGAATTGCATGAATCTTAGTCAGCTTCTGCGAGGCGTGTCTTCAGAGCTCTCAGCTTACTGCAACTGCTTGCCCCTCTGTCTCCAACCCCAACTCTAACTGCAACTGGAACTCGAACTTAACTTAACTCGCTGCGACTCTGCTTATATGGACGCCGACCAAAACCGGGGTGGGCTTGTCGGGGTTTGAGGTTCCTTGATAATTCTAAACCCACAATCCACTTGGTTATCGGTCAAGAAAATTTGATTATTTTCCATTTTCGGAAGTCTTCCGTCTTCCCACCTTCTTCTGTTCTCATATTGGTACCTCACTCATACCCTCAGAGGGTGCCAACGGGTTTCCCCTCTCTCTCTCACAGTGGCATCTCACACCTATCTCTTCAGAGGGGCGCAACAGTCCTCCCTTCCTTCTTCACATGATTACCTCCGCCTAACGCTCATGCCACCATTCAGCCAATGGGCGCTCAGCAGCGTGGGTGTGGCCAGACTAGCCTCGGTTTAAAAAATCTTGCTCAAAAAAAAAAAAATTATCTTCCCTTTTTTTCTTTTCTTCTTCTTTTCTTTCTTTTCTTTCGTAGTGTGGTCCCTTAATCGCAGTTCTTATCCTAAATGTCACCTGGAATTCGTCAATCAGATTTTCGCCAGCATCAAGTGGGTGGTCATATGAACGTATTTGCATTCTTGGTGCCAATTACTGATCCGATAAAATAGTTTCGCTATACTAACCAGTTCCGACACAAAACAGATGCCTTTTCCAAACGACCTTTCCGTAGATAACAAATGTTTTAGTCTTTTGTTCTTTTGTAACTCTGTGTGGTCCAATGGACATTTTCATTCTTCGGTCAGCGGGGGCTTAATTAAATTTTATCTATTTAGAATTCTGCCCTGTAGGTCATTTGACCAGCCTGGAATTTTCACCCGCCCCATAACATAAATCAGATTAAATCCAATATCTTCCTTTCTCGACGAAGGAAAAAAAAAATAAAAATTTTACCACTTTTCTTTGTCAGAAAAATAACACCGCTTAGTGTACTTTTCGTGATGGCTTCTTATCACCTAACTTTAATTCTCGCCTTTTTTTTTCTTCTTT
>OZ010577.1:1412500-1462500 GCA_963932145.1 Acanthosepion lycidas
GAATCTTTAAATGGCTTTAAATCACACTATTTGTCTATACAAATTAAGAGTTTTCAAACTATTCACGAATTAGTATTCAACATTATATCTGTTAGAATGATGTAAAAGTTTTGAATATTAAGTGACAAAACATTTAATATCTGTCTGTATCTCTAAGATGAGGTACTATGATTACTTACATTATTTGGACTGTTATCTTCATTGCAATATCCAGAATGTTGTACACTCAAGCCTTCTACAGGTGATCTCCCTTTTCCCTCCATATATGGCCAGCTACGCCTGATTTTTCGAATCCCCCTTGTGTTATCGCTTCAACAATCAATCGCAGTGGGCGAAATAAAAGGTTTGGTTTGAAATTCCAATCAACTGAAGAAGGCCGGAGCGTAAACGGGCGAAACGTTGTGAATATGGCAATGAAGATGAGGATAACAGTCCGAATAATGTAAATAATGTAAGTATTTACTTTTTTTTATTCATGCAGTCAGTAAATATTTCTTTTGCTTTCTGCTTCGTTATATAACATTTCCATTAAATCGTGTATTCTGTTATAAGAGAACTTTTCCAGTTTTCATTCTCTTGGCATTTCTTTGCACTTGCAGGCACGGATTAGTGTTGATGACAGCAATAGAATCGGAGGATGAAAAGCTTGGCAAATATGCATGGCAGCTTCGTATTCTACCTACAGGATTGTTTTCAAAACGAAGTCAACAGTGTCACGCAGCAAAATAACCGGTAGACTTTCTTGTCGACTAATTCATTGCTAATATCTTAGTATTATAAAGCAGATCGCACTTCTTTCATAGTTTAATTTCATTTCAAGTGTATTTCGTAGTTTACTCTTAATTAAATGACTTCAAATTTGTAAATATTTTTAAATCAATGTTAAGGAATAGTATAGTGTTTTATGTCAAATTTATCTATTATATTAGTTTATTTTTTATTTTATTTTTTGTGTGTACAGCAAAAAAATATACGCCATGTTTATGGGCAATTATTTTCATTTTGCGAATACATCCATTTAAACTGACCTGTAATAATGTTAAGAATTAGGCGAAAAGATAAAAAATGTGATAGTAGAGTTGAGTTTAAGTATCCCGCCCTCTAAAAGAAAATAAACAAATAAAATCAAACGGCAAATATTTAGAATAAGACACTTTACCTTACTTAAGAAAAAGGTTTATATTTAGGAACATTAAGATTACCTCCTCGGTTATCCATTGAAACTGCTATCCACTGAAAAAAGAAAAGAAGCCAGTTCCCATCGTGGGCCATTTAAAACATAGTTGGCGCAGCGGATTGGTTGTTACAGACATCCAATCGAGTGTGCGGAAAACGTGGTCTTTCTTCGTCTAATTCATTAAAAGGCCAGAGTTGCCGTTAGCGTTTGATAGTGAGGAGGAATCAGGGATTGATCTCCCCTGATTGGATCGACTTGGTGATGGGGAGTATGATGTTGAAAGACCCGAAACTCCCTGATGAACCAAGTCAAATAACATCACTGACGACCCCCTCGGGCGCCTACTTAAGTGCGTGTTTTTGAATTAGTAAGTTCAAGTTTTTGATCCAGAGTGTCAAAGTTTCCTGCAAGTCCTCATTTTTATTTTCATTTTTTAAATTCAAATTTTAAAGCCTTTTCTCAAAACATATTTCACGTACTGCACTGTAAATGGGAACTTAAATGTTCTATTACCTATCACGTATTCCGTTCTCATTTTTCATGTAGGAATGCCTGAAGAAGAATTCATGATGAATACGTATTTTCTGTTAATTCATAATAGTAGCGAAACAAATTATCGCTTTTCTGTAAATAATTTGTAAAATATATGCAGACACAGATAATGGACGGCGTATGAACCACTGTGGCCATCGAAGATTAATACAGAGTACGAAGTTGTTGTCGGTGTTTGATTCTAGATCGTGTGTCGTTGGGAGTTGGTTGTTTATCTTTCTCTGTCTTAGTCGTCGTAGAAGAATTTATCGACTCAAGTTGTAGAGATAAAAAGGAACGATAAGAAAATGGGCTGAAAATGTTTGTAGAATCAGTATTGTGATAATTTGTCATATTTTGCGTTGAGGAAAGTTTGGGAAAATCTTATAACGCGTAACATTATCAGGCTCCTGGCATTTATCTCCCAAAATTATTAGAGCGAGCGATTCCACACTTGTCTGATTTCTCCCAGGGCAAATACAATTATTGTCATTTTAATGGATTCTATTCAATGTGTGATGACAGAATATATTGCAAAACTGGAAAAACAGTTATGATGATAATTTTATTTTTTTGTTTTTCAATATCGACATGCATTATGCTAAACACGTTGACTGGCATGTTACCATATATCGGTCACGTGGCATTTCAGTTTATGCCGTGTCTCCAGATACGGTTGATAGTTTGATTTTTAATTTTAAGTTGCTTCGCCGAATGTTGGAGATAATGGCTTCATTTCCATTAACCGTGACTTCTTGCGAAAGCTTTGGAAACAAAATTGATTCTACAAACATATTCACCCTATTTTCTCATCGTTCCTTTGTATCCCTACAACTTGCGTCGATAAATTCTTCTACGACGACTAAGACAGAGAAAGATAAACAACCAACTCCCAACGACACTCGATCTAGAATCAAACACCTACAACAACTTCGTACTCTGTATAAATCTTCGATGGCCACAGTTGTTCATACGGCGTCCATTATCTGCGTCTGCATGTAGTTTACAAATTATTTACAGGTATACAAAAAAAAAGAAAAAAAAAAAAAAACTCCCAAGAAAACAATTTATTAATTCAGTTTCAGTATTAGTAATACTTGCAGAATTAATTTTGGTGACGAGGCCCTAATTATTAAACAAATGTAAATCACATTTATAGCAGGTATAATGCTTCTTTATTCGCCATGTTGCATTTAATTTTTAGAAAATAACCAATATTGTACCATTTGGGAAATTAGCAAACAGTAACCGTGACCACAAGTTGGGGACATGAATTCTGAGATTAAGTGGAAAAACGTTGTCGGCCATTTTTTCAAAAAAATATTAGTAGAGTAAAAAGTTTCATTGATACATTAGATATTTTAGAAAATATTTAAAAAAAATAAATAAATATCGGTCCCCCATGGCTCGATACAGATTTGGCCGTTGAATTAATTAATTAAATCGGGAAATGGAGTCTGTGAATCGAGAAGAATTACAGGCCGTGAGTGTTCATTTTGTACTAATGCCTTTAGGAAAGGCTTGAATCCATCTATCCCTGTTATGAGTTAAACAGCAAGGTTGATTTATTTCTGAAGCCTTGTTTGGCAAACATTCACGAAGGAGAACATTGAAATCAAAAATAAAATGGAGAAATAAAACTGGTTATCACTCTACTATCTTTCTTAAAAATAATCGTGGTAATGCATAATTTACACACATTGTGGAGAGCTTCGATTCTTAAGTTCTAAAGAGCCTTAAGTAACTTCAGGAGGAGAATGGCAATCGATGTTGCTTACTAACCTTGTAGTAGGTTGGACTTGTTTAGTAAAATTGATCCTTCAAGCATAGTCAAACAAGCATAAATAGATCTAATTTAAAAAAAATAAACCACTTTGTCTGATGATTGCAAAAGTGTGAAACGAGGGTCACTAACTCATATCCATACAGTTTATTATATCAGCTCAATCATTGATATTGAGCGCTTTCCACTAATTACCGCGAATATAATATATATATATATATATATATATATATATATATATATATATATATATATATATATATATATATATATTAAATAAAAATAGTTTTAAGGTATGTTATTTTTATGGGTTGAATTGCTCAGTGTTAGGGACAGTGCGTATGTAAATACAAAAAAGTGGATATTGAGATCAACACCCAGCGATGACAGTGTGTTTCATTCTTAAACGCAATTGTCAGTCTGTTTCATACATCAGGCCGGATGATGTTCTGGGTATGACGATAAACTACATCCAGCAGCAAGGCCTCTGATCGGGAGATTGGAGGTTTTAAGGCGCGTGGAAGCATCTCTTAATTGCTGTTGCTCCCAGGTTCACACTGACTCGGACTGGTAGCACCTGTTGGATTCCCAGCTATGGGCAAATAGTTAACCCCCATAATGAAAGAATAAAAATATATTTTCATAGTGAAAATACAAGCAATTTAAAATAAATCCTCATTTAAAAATACTTATAGTTTATGTATTAACTAAAATTTCTCAAACAAATGGATAAAAGAGGAAGGCGTTTGGAATGATTTTTTATTTAAAATTTGAAATGGGCACCATATTTCGCTACTAACTTCACGAGGCGCCCGGGAATCGCGTCACGGTGATTTCACCAGGGATTCTTTTGTTATGGCAGATATAACTTCTTGTATTCGCACTTCAGATTCTCTCATGTTATGGTTTGGTATAGTAGAATTTGTCCTTTAACCACCACCCCACCACCAAATAAGTCACAGGGTTTTAAGTTAGGACTCCTGGTTGGCCATTCGTACTCATTAGATAGGGAGTTACTTTTCAATTACCCTGTACATTTCGTAAAGAAAATTACTAATACTCCCAAGAAAATTACTAATACTCCCAAGAAGATTAAATTTAAGCATTAAACGACCGATAAGGAATTGATATACCGCTAAACAAAGAGGCTTGACGATTGTATTTAAGTATGAAACACACTGTCAACATAGGGTGGTGACCTCAATGTTCACTTTTATATGAATAAAATAGCATTTGATACTGGCAGAAACATCTTAAACATATTTAATAACTAATCCTCCGAATAATAAACACCAACCACATTGTCTAAATATCCAAAATATTATTTGTAAAACTAAAATAATACGGAAGTCATTTCAAATCAAAACATAAAGTCATGATGACGGTTGAGGATAACCGAAAGCACTCGGCATAGAACCAAATATAAAAAAAAAAGCTTGCGAGAAAGCAACAAAAAAACCCCCCAGAAAATAAAGGATTTATTAATGGAAAAGTTCCGTAGTCTTTAAGAACACATACCTTAATATATATATATATATATATATATATATATATATATATATATATATATATATATATATATATATATATAAATCAGCAGTTTTATGCGAATATGAATATACATTGGTGAATGTAAAACAAATATTCCCCAAGTCAAGTTTTTCACTTAACATCGCTGTTAAACCTGCAATTGATCAAAGACTAATCAGATCCCGTGTTCAAATTGACTTAATGGAATATTATAATTGTCTTAATTAAATTTCAGCTTTCAGCTCTTTTATCGCCCGGGGAAGACTTTCATGAGGCGCTCGTTCACCGGCAACTAAAATGCATGTTTCTATGTACAGGGAAGATTTTCGCATCTTGTTTACCTTGAAGCAAAGGCTTTTCAGCCACGATTTCCTATCAAACTGTGGGCGTTGGTTGAGATGGAATAAGGAGAGAGAGCGAGAGAGCGAGAGCGAGAGAGTGAGGGAGAGAGAGGGCAAACATTTTCAGTCATATACACAGCCAAAGCAGCGAAGAAGAATAAAATGGCGAGTTATTGATTATCACGGAATTACGTGCAATTTAAATTCGATTCCATTTTTTGACTCTTCCTTTTCATAAACTTTCAGTTCGTTCCATTCAGCCAGCGATTTGGCAATTTTATTGATTAGACTTTCCACTGACCTCGAAAGGTTTACGTCACCATTAAACTTGCGTTTCTGGTTCGAAAAAGACGATATCTAGATTTCACTTTGACTCCGGTGGAAAGAGGAAACCAGGAATTGAACACAAAAGAAACGTTCCTAAAATTAACATCTGAATACACTGAATAATAAAATCTTTTCCATAATATATTCTCCAGGCTTTTGAACTAAATGCATATGATAGTTGCAACTTAATATTTTAAAAGTGTATATATTTTAGTTTAAATTGTTGAATAGTGTATATATTTTAGTTTGAGTTGTTGAATAGATCTTAGCATCGAATTGAATCTTAGCGCCGAGTTGAATCTTAATTGTGAATAATTGTGGCCCAGTATCAGATTTGACTTAGTTGACTACAAAATTACATAAGGCGCCAATTCCAAAGCAATGATTATCAATATATCATGTTTACAAATGACGTTTTACAAAAAGTTCTTTGTTTCTTTAGAATTCATTGTCTTTTTTCCATCTTCGTAATTTTAGTGGAAGAATAATTACCAAAATTATGGAAACCAATCCAGAAGAAGGACAATGAAAATATTTTAATCTGTAGAATATCTTTTGGAGACATTGGAGCACTATGTTTGTGCTATTTTTTCCCAAAAGTGACTGAGGTCTGACATAAGAATGAAATCATCAATGTGGGTAGTTTAGCGATTATAAACTGTTGGGCTTCCATACATGGAAATAGGAGAATCTTACACAGACGCACACACACACACATGCATGACAGCACGCATACACAAACAAACTTCTCCACTGTCATTATAGGAAGGAATATATAGTTTCTATTAATTTTAATCAGCGTCTGACGATTGTGATTTGCATGAAAGTTACTTGATTATTGTGTCTGGTGAGAGATTAAAAAAAATTAAATCATTGTGGTCCTAGTAAGACAGAAAAAAAGATCCGGTAAAGCATATACTTAATAGGGAACAAGGGATGAAGCCTCTACTCCAATTCAATAGACATGGCTGCGGACCGGATGATAGGTGGGCCTAACTACTATTAAACTGTTAAAAAACAAAAAGAATTCTTATTAAATAATGACTTAAGTATAAGTTCTGATATCGACTATCAACTAAAAGATAGGGAATGAGTCCAGAAATATATAATATTATTTGAAAATTGTCATTCCTTTCTTTTTCCTTATATATATATATATATATATATATATATATATATATATATATATATATATATATATATAGTTGTATATTTAGGCAGCAATCCTTCCTTTATGCATATTTCATTAAAAACGGCAGACACGGTACTACGGTTAAGCTTTTTATTTAATTTTTCTTGTGATCTAACAAGATATTTCTTTTCTGGACAAAGGGTGTGTAAGAACTGTACAAATGTTTTATATTTCCGAGCGCTTTCGCCTCGATAATGGCTAATGGTATAGCTGACTTAGCAGAAGAAATCAGGTGTCGAGTTTTGACAGTGACTGATGAGTCGGTAGAGAGACCCGACTAAGTGAATTTTGGGTGTCCCCGAAAGAAAGATGTGATTATTTGGCAATCTGGGATTTTTAAATGTTTTGTCCGAAGGAAAAGAAAAAAGGGATTTTGTAAACAAAATTCTGGATAATAATTTTAAGAGGGCCAGTCTAGCCACACCCACACTGCCGAGAGATCATTGGTCAAGTGGTAGAATAGGTGATAGGCGGAGGTGAATGTATGAGAAAGACAGAGAAGTTAACACCCACTGATGAGTTTGGTATGAAATACCGATGTGAGCGAGGAAGAGTATAGGAGGATATATCTCCTCCGACCTTCCCTCACGGACGAGGGAGAAACGCTTGAAATTGAAAGTGATTCATCTTCCAAAAATGGGAAGTAATTAATTTTCCTGGCCTAAGAACAAAGAAAATTCTTGCTGGGAATCGAGAATTATCGGGAACCCAAGCCACGTCAGGCCATCACACGGTATCCATATAAACGAACGTCTCGAGGCAGTTAGTTGGTTCCAGGAGTTCCAGCATTTTATTCGCAGTTGCAGTCAGGCCCTTGCCTTGCAGAAGCTGACCGAGATTTCAACGTTCTTCCAACTTAGTCTTCCTACTAAATGCAAGTTATATTGAGGAACGACTTACGAAACGCAAATGTCACGAATCCATAGAAACGGTCTGGGAGAGAAACACACTCCTGTATTCAACAGACGGATAAAGATAAATTTTTTATTTCTCAATATATTTGAACCTCTTAAGATTTTTCATTGTTTCTTTTACTTACGCTTTTGCGATATCACCTTTATCCCGGATTCAGCTTGCACTACGGCCCGACAACTGATAGATTTCGTCTACCTAAGATCAAAGTCACGTGGGTAGGTTAGACTTGAGATCAAAGTAGTTACTTCGGTAACCAGACGTTGGAAGTGAGCTGCGAACGAAAAAGCTGGTATCGAGCCGGGAACGACCAGATCGACCGGAACACAGGGTGGTGACACCGACAAAGAATCAACACCAAAACGCTGGTGGAAGCAACCTTACAACTAACCACGGGCCGACAGCGAATTGTCACATATTGGCGTCGCAACCATGGGACGTCACATATTGGCGCTCACACACACACACATACACACATACACATACACACAGACCCATATATATATATATATATATATATATATATATATATATATATACCACATAACACGCTTGAGCACTTAACCTTGGAGCGGGTAGCCTTGGCGATCAATGTGTTTTAGTGCACTCAGCAATTTTTAATCTGCTTGTCTGAATCATTTTCAAGAAGCGAGAGCAAGATCTAAAAGGTCAGCCAATCTAACAGTGATCTCATCTCCCAATTCTTACACCTGTTCCATATGAGGCCTCCTTTGTAAATCACTAGCGGGTCTTAAATGCCACTTAAGATTATCGCACAAAATTTGATAACTGGATCAACTCAGCTGTCAAAACCTTATACGTTGAAACCGACAAGAGAGTCCATTATTATTATCGTTATATATATATATATATATATATATATATATATAGAGAGAGAGAGAGAGAGAGAGAGACGGAATATGATACAAAATCAACAAAAATGTAAAAAAATACTAAGTATCACTATAAGTATTCAAAATTAAATAAATGAAAGAATAATTCATGCAGACATTGTATATATATATATATATATATATATATATATATATATATATATATATATGAAAAAAGAGACAAACAGAAAACTTAACCGATGCGTTTCGTCCATCTGAGGACGAAAGGCGTCGGTCAAGAAAAGTTTTCCGTTTGTATCTTTTTTAAAATTTTCTTTTTATAGATATACGCTATCTGAAATGTTTACACCTACGCACACATACAAACAGACACAAACACACACACACTCATATACAGCGTGCGATCGCTAATTTTTAAATTTTCGTCATGCGTATTTTATTTTGTTGACTATACGTTATAGTAGGGTCAGTTGGGTACCATCTGTGAGAAAAGTAGCACCGTGGCGTAATTCTCTCCGCCAGAAATTTGGAAACGGCATGCTGTACTACTTGGCTTTCGCGGAATACAGATTCTTTGGGTGTCTATATGAAGACAGTGCAATGGATTCGTAAAGAGGTGGATGAGTCTAATAGGGATAACTAAGGGTTTCAGAGTGATTACTAGTAATTGCAACGTCATGCATCCATTCCTCTTCCAAAAGGATCTCAGACTCAACACCGATGCCTACATCAGGTGCCTTGAAGACGTAGTGCTGCCCTAGATCAAGAGGATGGCAGCTGGAAAACCCAGGACTGTGGGCCATACCACAACAGCAGGAGAACCCATTCATGTCTGTCGGACAATTTTACGACCACATAACCCCTTATATCTGGTCATCTAAGACACCAGACTGCATTCCCTTGTGTGAGACCCGGTTGAGCGAGAGAACAGCAAAATTTCATGTAACTCCAAAGATGAACTGGGAGCAAGTGTTATGGCAGGTTTCAAACACATAAACAAGGAGACCGTCCAGAAGAGTTGGAGAAGATTCTGGTCTCCTGGAGGCCGTGGTTGAAGCCAATGCAATTTTATTGAATAAATATACTCTTTAGTACTTGGAGTTATCTGTCTGTAATTTTTTGTAAATATATCTGTTAAAATGTCATGGCATTCATATTTTTGCCTGATTAAGACGATAAGTTACTCATTACATGCTGCATATATATATATATATATATATATATATATATATATATATATATATATATATATGAAATTGCCTTGTTTTCATATAAATATATATATATGTGTGTGTTTGTATTTATATATGCATATATGTATGTATATATCTATAACTCTCTATTATATATATATATATATATATATATATATATATATATATATATATATATATTAGGTTGGTGCAAAATAGTAACATATGTGAGAAAACGACATTATTTTTGCACCAACCTAATATATCAAAGTGTAAGAGAACGAACAGTAAGATTACAGTTTTTCAAAACATTAATTTAAAAATAGTGCTCAATTGAACACCGTAATTCCCCACCTGATGAGACGTCTAAAAAAGGTTTTCCCTTTTTTTGACGTTGAAACAAAAATGTGCAATTTTGTAGTGAATATGTGCATGTTCTAATGTAACACTGCATAAGATATATATATATATATATAATAGAGAGTTTCCCCTCCATTTTTTTCAATGTAAGAGGTTTGCAAAATCTTTACACCATCTTTTCCCCTTTCGAATCATGAATTCTATTTAGAAGAAAGTTCATAAAACCATTTTCTTCGTAGCAGATTCTCCGTTGCAAAAGGGAGAGTTCTTGTGACAGGTCTTTCGTATCTCGCCCTGCTCACGTCACAGGTCATTCAATTGATGTCATAAGGAAAGGCGAAATATCTTTTTCACTTGCCGAATTTGGCAGTAGGCCTAGGATCAGGAAGATGACCTTCAGCAGATATTCAAGAAATAAAAAGAAATCAAAATGTTAATCCTGAGTGTGCAAGGCGAAGATCCTCGGCTTAGTTGAGTTTCTAAGAAGAAATCAAGAAAAACGCTTTAAGCGAGAAAGGCCAAAAGGAAAAAAAATGTTCGGCTATGACACGTGGTTACTAAATGCTTGAACTTTATCATAAATCTGCGTAAATGCGAATTAAATATGCTTTCTTAAAATCGATCACATGTAATAGAAAAAACAAAAAAATATATTGCGTAGATGCTGGGAAGATTTAGATAAGGCTTCTTTGATACACTATTTACATTATTCGGAGTATTTTTCTCATCTTTGTTGCCATATTTATCACAATGTTTCGGCCGTTGTACGATCCGGCCTTCTTCAGGTGGTCGGGATGTCGCACTGAACACTTTATTTCGCTCATTCATTCGTTAAAATCCCCTATCGAAGTTCTCCACCGCCTTAACCAGGTATTGAACTGACACTTTTTGGGTTCTGTCACTGGATCTAACTAACACCTTTATCCACTGTGCTAGGTGTCCTCAAGATGAGGACAATAGTCTGAATAATGTAAATAGTGTACATAATACCTCATCCCTGAAATATAGACACATACTGAAAGGCCCAAACATTGCAATAAATATGACGACAAAGATGAGGACAATAGTCCGAATAATGTAAATAGTGTACATAATACCTCATC
Organism: Acanthosepion lycidas; assembly: GCA_963932145.1. Classification (NCBI taxonomy): domain Eukaryota; kingdom Metazoa; phylum Mollusca; class Cephalopoda; order Sepiida; family Sepiidae; genus Acanthosepion; species Acanthosepion lycidas. The sequence goes on from OZ010577.1 coordinate 1,423,804, forward strand.
TCAGAAATATAGACAGATACTGAAAGTTTCTTTGTAGATAATAGATACCCTGAGTTTCTTGTTTTGGTATTAAGTGGTTTTTTTTTTACTGGGCCCTTTTATAAGTTTTCCGGTAGAAATTTTTGATCCAGTCCGGCACTAGCCGCGTATTTCATCGTTGTCATTGGCTGTTTTTCAGACAATGGCATCTAGTTTCCAAAAACCTCCAACTTTCCTTGCGGTAGATGCAACTCTGATGACTGTAATGTAAGTTTTTTTTGTTTGTGTGGCGTCTTCGACGGTGTCTCTATACCTGCTGGACGAGCATTGCATTTCAAGTTTGAAAAGCGCCCATGCAAACATGTTGAAAGTTGCTCTGATCCCAAGGCAACTTTTCTCATTGGCTAGGAACGACATTAAAGATCTTTAGAATGACATGTACTGAACACCAACAGCTCTTTCCATGACTCTAAGTCACCAAAGAAAGTACGTAACTGAAACCTGTTCTTGTCATGTGGATTACGTGGCCAATCTGACGTGGTTTTCGATCAACAAGTGTAGCTTCGAATGTCGCTAAACGTGAGCAGTTCATAATTTCAACATGCAATACCTAATCCCGCCAACATAACCTGAGGATTCTTTGTAATCAGGACGTGGGTTATCGTTCAAAAGTTCACGGCCCAGGATTCGCTGTGATATAACAGATGAAACACATGATGCTTAGTGTTTAGGTAACGACCTTTGTCTTACTGACGCGATTTTTGTTCAAGAAGATACGGATGTGAAAGAGGGAGGCCAAAGACGACACTGAATCCCTTTCTGTCAACTCATGAGTGTTAATAAACTCATAGCCAAGATATGGAAATATGCTTATATTCCTGAGATTTGCATTTGCCGTATAATTCCGTTTTGGAAAAGTTAAAAAAAAGCTGTGTCTTTACTACCGTTGATAGAGGACAGTCTTCGAGAGTAGTCGGAACGAAATCGGTGAGAACACAAAGTGAATCAAAATATCTGTTATAAGCTTTTATTGTTTACTTTATAGAAAAGGTTAATAGAAATATTTTGCGACAGGTACAAGGAACAGGTGAGATCAAATCTCACTTCAGATTATCAGTTAATCCGTTAGTTTTATGAATAATAAATACCGTAATGAACTTGATCTTCATCGATGATCCACACATTTGACCTTGGAGCTGACTTTGACAAACTAATTCGTTTTAATAATACTGTCGTATTTTTATTTATTTATATCTGTCAGTCTATTTATTTTCCACCATATATCGCCACCAACATTAAATTAGTGCTTTGCTTTGTGATTTTTACTCTGGAGGTGGGCGGGTGTATGACGCACGCGTGTGCGTGTGTGAATAGTGGGTTGGTTGAAAAATTAGAGAGCCTTTGTTCAAATTCCAGTCAAGTTCATTAAATTCACTCGCCCGCAAAACCTTTGGGAAAGGTATACACCGACATTCTCTCCCCAGCTATGGTTTAAATAATAGATGAAACTGGGATCTTGATCCTTGGTTCGTGATCTTATTACAATGGTGGGAGTAAAAATCGAACAGGTCATTGTTGTTAGTAGTTTTTCTGTAAACCTCAAACTGAAGTTCGTTGTTATTTCTTTAGCACTGGTAATGAATTGTTCAACTTAGACTTAGATTCAAATGTGCGACGTTATTTAGTTTGATCGGTTAATAATATATCTTATGAATATATTACTGGAGATAATCTATGTATCTGAAATAAGAATTTTGTAGTGAAATATTTCTTAATCTGGGTCGTAGTAGAGGTGGATTTCTTCATCTGTTGCCACAGTAGAAGTGTTGTTTCCGGGAAAATATATACTGACTGTTCCCTAAACTCTCCACGCTGATTTGAATTTCTCTCCTCTTAGACTAGTCGCCAACCAAGGCTATAAAACCCTGCTATTTACCCATAGCTGGCGGTGAGGGGGATGAAGAGATGGATTTATACCATTCTCAATGGTATTAAATCGTAAGTGAATCTAATGACCTCGACTGGAATTCGAACTCGTCTCTCCAATTCTTCAGTCCGAACCGCTATCCATTACTCCACTTTGATTCAGCAATTAAGACGTTTTATTCAATTGTTTATGGAATTTTAAATTGTATAAATGTTCTTCCTGGTCAAACCCTCACTAATTACCTACTGCTTAACATGCAAATGCTTTATTAAATATTCTCCATACAATCTCCAGACTTTTTTCTGCCTTTGAGGAAATCGTTGTGTTATTTGGCCAATGATCTCTTGAAATAGTTTCCTGGATGTCGCATATTTATTGCTGTTACAAGCAATAAAAAGAATGAAGAAATCAGCCTTATTGATGATATAATTACGTCCGCATTTTCTGCTGCCTTAGTAGCAAATCCAACAAATCCGTCTATATAAACCTGGCAAGTGCTCTTGAAAAGGACCTTCAATCAGTGATTAACTGGGACAAGAAATGGCTTGGAAATTTCAATGCACGCACGAAAAATGTATTTTTTATACGAAATGTATAAATTCAGGATTTAGTAGATAAGAATCTCTGAAAATTCTTGTCTTATGTTGCTGAAAGTAATTCTCGTTTTTTCCCAAATATTTTCGTATTTATCATCTTTAAATGAAATATTGTTATATAGATAGATGCTGTGAATATCATAGACTGAGCATGCAAACAAGGAGGAAGACTTAAGGTAACTGAAAACAAAAAAGAAAAGAAAGAGATAGCTGAAATTTCTGGTTATAGGAAAGAGGCTATGGAGAATTTAACACTGACAGTAAATATCAAAAGCAGGACGAGGCAGTCGACCAGATTAATGATCATCCACGGCTTGAAAAAGCGAGCAACTTTATCCTGCCATTCATTTATTCATCAAATAGGTTATTCGCTGTCTTCAGTATCCCCGTGAGTGTTAAACTCTCCAAACCGTTTTTCATTGTTATACCTCTAAAAAAAAATTAAGCTATTTCAGAATTCTGTGTATTCATCGATAGAATCACATTTGTCTCTTGAAGACTCTTCTTGGACTTTATGAAAATTATCCAGCATTCGCTTCCATATAGAGGAGGGAGGATTAGAGTTCAACACTCTTTCTTTTTTTTTTTTTTGTTGTTGTCTGTAAAGATAATCTTCGAACCATTAATATTTGTTTTACTTTCTGAAAAGCATCTTTCGTTATTGATTTCACCACTACACAGACTAATTCGCTACTTTGACTGGTTCTTTGTCATCAAACACTTAATTGTTAGTTTTTTTTTTCTTCTTTTTGCTTTCCTTCGTTATTTTCCTTTTGAAAATGCCATCAACATTGTGACATTTGCGTGGCATATATTATCAAGATTACTTTGACAGATAATAAATCCTTGGAGGCTCCTCTTGTTTTATGATAATCGTCTGTACAGGTAGATTTAATTAATCTAGGGTGAAAAAGCATTTATATCTTACCCGTCTTTCTCTTTTTGTGTATTCCCGAAAATCGTTCTTTATCCCATAGAAGTTCTTACTTCCCAGCAAGAGGGTTATGAATTTCTTGAATGTCTTAATCAAGTTGTCTATATATTACATGATCATAGTGTAATAATTCATCACTTACTTTTGTATAATCTATGAAAAACAGATAAATATCTTTGCGTCCATCTATTGCTCGTTCTTCTCATGAAAGGTGTATTTATTGTCCTAATTCTTTGAACAAATGCATATTGCTCTTACATTATTTCCGGTTTTATTGTGTGATCATCATTATAATGATTATTATTATCTATAATTTTTAGACTATTTGTGACTCAAATCAAAATGTCTCTACGATAGCGATGCATTTATTGTCAGCTGTTTCTTCATTTTTCTTTTCTTTTAATACATGATATATATATATATATATATATATATATATATATATATATATATATAGTTTAAAGCTATGGCATATTTATGGGTAAAAGTACTCAATATCAGGGACAGAGCGACTGTTAATGTAAAATTGGACACACACACACACACACACACATATATATATATATATATATATATATACATACATACATACATACATACATACATCTATATGTGTGTATGTGCGCGTGTGTGATGTGTGTGTATGATGTGTGTGTATGTGCAGGGTCGTGAAGTTTGTTCTACTTAGGGTTTCCAGTATTTCACCGATAATATATATTTCATTTATCACATCAGTAAGATGTCATATTATTATATTACATTTATCACATCAGTACGATATCATATATTTCATTCATCACATCAGTAAGCTTTTGTGTGTGCGGAAAATGAAATCGAAGAGCCGTGTTCAAATGCCTGACAGATCTTTGCGTTCGCTTTCGCATAAACCTTTTTGGGAAAAGCATATTTTCTCTCCCAAGGTTATGGAGTAAATAGCAAGGTAGTCTGCGGCATCTAGACCTGGATACTAGCCTGTTTACGAGAATGACAACTCTTGATTGTAATTCAAAAATGACAAACAAGCAGAATATGTGGAGAGCCATGATCGCTTGCGTTTTAAAAGGATATTGCATTAAAACAACTTGTAAATCCTAAAACTGTCTCGCTCAAATTCTTTGTTCGTCTCCATCTTGGCTAGTGTAAAGTTAAGTCAAATTATAATATTGCGAGTTCTCCTATATTTGTCTTATTTCCACGAACAGATCATCTAAGTTTTCATTTCATTTTTGTAGAATGTTTCCTTTCTCTTTTATGATTGTTTAGGCTTTCCATTTTATAGATCCTTGTTTTCTCTCTTGCTAATTCATTTACCGACATTATGCATGCCACCTTCATCTGTGCCCTGCAGTTTTGATTTAATCACTGCACATTTCACACAAATCCATTGCAATTCTGCTTCCCTGTAACTATTACTTGTTCTTTTATTTAACTTCACATACTCTGCACGAATTCTTCACATACTCTGCACGAATTCTTCACATATTCTGCACCATTTGCTCCCCCACTCTCTCTCTCCCCCTCTCTCTCTCTCCCTCTCTCTCCCCCTCTCTCTCTCTCTCCCCTCTCCCCCTCTCTCCCTCTTTTCATTAGATCGAACATTTTGCTTGTCACCCTCTTCTTTATTTTCTCTTTCTTTCCGCGGGATGATTTTATTGTTAGTGCCAACAAAGCTTCCAATAAATTATTTCACTTCGATTACCTGATCCCCTTCCAGGATTTAAGATTTGTTCTTAACTGAAACTGATTATGTATGCAAATAGAATTATTGTGAGGTTTATTATATTGAGGTTTGCATATTCCTTTGGGCATCACTTTAGCATTTTACACTTAGATACCATATAAATGATCGCTCCCACAGTCAGCGCTTGGAATTAACTGCGGATTTCTTTCTAATATAAGTCCGAATTCTCTTTAATTTTTTTCTCCTCCTGCCTGAAGGTATTCCGTGATATTCGCTAAAAAAAATCACCTCCTTTCACTGAGTCCCAGAATATGGTAAAATGTCTCCTTTTGCCAATGTAAGATGCAATTCTATTGAATGCTGATCCCACCTAACCTGAGTTCTTAATTGGCTTGATTAATCTTGGGGGAGATTTTGACGTGCTTTCATCTTTCTGAACGGGGACTTTAACGAGTCATCACCTATAGCTAGATGCCTGTTGATTCTTTTACTTCATTCGCCCTTTCATAGGTAGTACTTTTTCTGTCTACTGTTTTTCCAGCCACGCTCTTCATCCGTGGGATAAAACAATCGAGACTGAAAAAATAAACAGTTGACTTTGGTCTCAACTTTCAAAAAATAAATTGGTCTGTTCATTATTGTTCGATTCTACGGTTGCTGCAAGTTCTTCAACATAAGTAGCCGAAGACACTCGTCTGTAGTCCAAAACGAATTCATATTATAAGTCTTAATTTAATATCAGATATAATATTTTCTTTGGTCTTTTCCTTTTGATCAAACGTCATCATGCTGGTATTGACTGATCTATATTGGATGTTTATTGGTTTCCGGCTGATGAAAACGTTTCATCTCGCCAGCATTTTGAAGACAGGTCGCTGTAATTACCACCGCTGCTGCTACTGCTAATAATTATTCTAATGCCAGCTTCTCTGCTTTTAATGCAAACTTTTCAATGGTCTTTGCTTAGCTATATTCAAACTTTTGAATGTTCTTGCTTAGCTATATACAAGACTCAATAAACACCGGCCACACTCTTCATTAATAAGAAGGTAATCACCATTTGTTTTCATTACGCATCGTGAACGTTAGATTGGGTGTTTTATTCAACTATGTACACACAGACACACACGCGCGTGGATGCTCGCACACGCACGCATGGCAAAGCTAGCACACGCACACACACGCGCGTACGGACAATCGTACACGGACACACACATAGACAGAATTGTGTTTCAGCTCAAACGATATCTTCGATGCAGTCTGATTGGAAAATCAGTTCACACGCTAAATGCTCTGATAATAAATTGTTTTAAAAGCTGAATCAGTATTAAGACACAAGAAAAGTTCAACAGGGTACAAGAAGGATCCAGAAATGGCCCATTGATCAATGTGAGTTAAGAATCTAGAAATGGGCCATCGGAGAACTTTATCGGTCAACGGGATGCATAAGTAATCCAGAATTAGGCTAGCGATCAACGAGAGGCATGAAGGTTCCAGAAATCGATATCAGTCAATGGGAGATATGTAGAAATCAGCCATCGATCACCGGAGTCAAGAAGAATCCAGAAATAGGCTATTGATCAACCGGAGGCAAGAAGTATTCAGAATTGTACCCAACAAGAGATAAGAATGATCTAGAATCGGACTAGCGATCAACTGGAACTCAGAAAAATCCAGAAATCCTTGATCGATCAACGGGAGGTAAAAATGGTCTAGAAACGGGCCATCAGTCCACGATGGGCAAGAAGTGTCCAGAAGTGTACTAACGTTCAACGTCTATCATGACGTATTCAGCATTGAGACAACAATCAATGGGAGTAAAGAAAGATCCAGAAATGCTCCATCAATTAACGCTCGGAATTTGGGGATGTCATTTCTTAATTTTTCAGATTTTATCAATTGAGAAGATGTCAGGAAGAAAAATGAAAGCGATGAACTATTCACACTTTTTTTTCTGAATGACCAACGCTTCATGCATCTGGAGTAAGCGACAAAATTTATTGCTCTGGAATTTATTATTCTAAATATAAAAATAAAATAGTAGTTCGCATCTTATATTGAATCATTTATGCAACACTTTATTGATGCCATAATTACTCGACTTCCTTTCTTAATGTGTACAACATTTTTAGAATCTTGTGCCAGTCTAATTTTAATAAATATCTTGGATACCAACGATAGTGAAATGGATTCTAAGATTGTCTTATGGATAAAGACTCCAATTAAATCCACACATGGTTTCCTTAATTGTGTGGTCATTTAACACATTAAATATTATCTTAAGTATTAAGAAGAAACATCGTAAAACAGTGCTGTTAATATGTAACAGTCCTTTGCAGCAAAGCCACATCCGTGGTTACCGGCACCAAATAATGTAACACCACTTGACGCCGCATATATCTGGTAGCGTAGCCACGTTTAGTTGTCCGGTCTACAGGGTCTTAGGACGACACTTTAACCACGGACTCAAGCCGATAGTTGTTCGCTGGCCGCTTTGATCCACACTAACTGTGCTTACGTTGTATTCCTGATCTCAGAGCAATGGAAGATCGAATGTCATCGTAGTCTAGCAATGTCTTGTACTATGTTAAGGAGGAAATATCTTCAGGACGAAAAATGAAACGCGAGATCCGTGGGGTCAATCTTCAATATGGTACAACTGGTACAACAATAAAAAATATAACACTTCCCACATCAATCTCTCTAATTACACTGCGGATTGTCTAAACTTCTGGAAGTCTGGGTTCAAAGACCTGGAATCAGGAATTCTGGTTAGCAGCTGGCGTGTATTTCAGAAACACTCGATGCAGCTTCTTAGCCCAAGTATTCCAGCTCTCAAAGTCATCTGCTTATATGTACTTCGACCCCAAACTATTGTCGAGCCGAAGGATGACTCTTTGAAGACACGTTGCTCGTAAATTTAAAGTTTCGCTTTAATGAAAATTTGGGGCCATATTTTGAAAGTTTAAAGGTTTTAAATTTTGAATTTCACTACATTCAAATTTCTTTAACTATATTTGAAGTCTCATCGCTTATAAATTTTGAATTTCAGAATATTGCAGCTTTTTAGGCTATATTTGAATGTTTAAAGATTTAAATTATGAATTTTATTAAATTGCACATATTTGGTGCTATTTTCAAAATAATGAGCATGGCTATTAATGAAAATAAAGTTAATTTTTAGTGGCGCCTGATTTTCAAAAAATAGGGCAATTCATTTTACCCTGCTTAGTGTAATTTTTTCCTCACTACGGTTGGTGACCTTTTTATTTCCTTACTATACCATCGCCTCATTGCTTATAATAGCGGAATACACAGGAAATATCGAACCCATTGTATTTTTAATGTTGAACAACACTAACCTGCTAAGTATAGCTTTTCGGGACAAAATGACGTCATAAATGGACTGAAATAAATATTCCTTCAATTCAAATTCTAGCATTAAAAGTGAAAGACGAGTTTCGCTGTTTGAATTTTGAATTTGTTATTTTCGATAGCAATCATTTCATGACCTAACATTTTGGCTGACGTTTTATCAGCCGAAAAAAAAAGAGAGCGAGAAAGAGAGAGATAACGCGAGAGATAGAGAGAATGATAGAAGGGTGAAGGCGAAAAAAAGTGGGGGTTAAAGAGTATTTTTGTCTGAATTGAGTGTAGGGTGATGCAAAAATAAGTCATGAATAAGACCCAAGGGCAACACAAGAAAAAATTCTGTTACTTTTCTATTTTTACTCGTGATTTTTCCTACACTTCTGTTTAGTCACGGTTCAATAAAAGATGGCAACACAGATAAAAATCACTTGCAAACATCCTACGTTTGGAACCAACAAACACGACAGGGTGATAAATATATACCAGATGTAACAGCTAAATTGTCTAAGTATTAGATTAAGCTTTGAACCGTTGTATCTTAGAAATGATTAAAGATATATTACTGGAATTCTCCGAGAATTTTATAACGTTATTGGACTCTACATTGAACAATAAGAATGTATTTAGCTCTGGAGTCTGTCTATATTTCTGAGATGAGGTATTATGTACAGTATTTACATTATGCGAACCATTGTCCTCATCTTTGTCGCCATATTTGTCACAACGTTTCGGCCATCTTCAGGTGGTTGAAATTTCGAACTGAACCCTTTATTTCGATCACTGGGGTAGACTGTTCTAGTTCCACGTGCCATGTTTGATGGATGTCAGTTATCAGTTATCTCCTGCTAATTTTCCCTCTGAAAGTTCTCCACTGCCTTAACCGGGTATTGAACTCACACTCTTTGGGTCTGTCACTGGATCTAACCAACACCTTTATCCACTGTGCCATGTGTCCTTGAAGACATCTGGGCATGAATTTCTGGGTATTATAAACCTAATGTCTTCAGCAACCATTTTTACCAGAGCTCATATTGCAACTTTGTTATCATTGCTTTTCTCTGGCACTCCTTATTACTGGATATTATTGTATTTATTTCTATGCTTGTTCGGCTCAGGAGATTTTTGTGGCCTAGCATATGTGCTGATTCCTTAAGTTTACGAATTTTCCAATGGTGTTCCCTATCTATGATCTCAACATGATCCCACAGGGGGCGGTGATCTCCCTTCTCTCTCCATATGTGGTCAGCCACGCTTGATTTTTCTACTTCCCCTCGCGTTACAGCTTTCTGGTGTTCTTGAAGCCTTAAATTGAGGGGGCGGCCTGTCTCTCCTTTATATTCCTTTCCGCAGCTGCACAGGATAGCGTACGCACAGTCTTTAGTCATGTTCTCCCGTATGGGGGGTCTCACTCGAGAGAGATATCTGCGCAGATCCTTTGTATTTTCTCTGATAACCCCTTCACATAAGGCAGGCAGACTGTTTTCTGAGTGTTGTTGTCCTCCTCCTCCTCTTGTACCCGCCTATCCCATGTTTGGGGGGCTGCTGCCATGTACCCAGGGTAGTTGTTACGTTGTAGGGTACTACTTATACTGACCAATTCTTTATCTAAAATCTCTGGGTCGCCACTTATGACTTTTGCTCGGTGTTGTAAGCAACGGACGACCCCTTTCTTTACGCTGTATGGACGGTGGGAATTGAAATTGAGGTACTGTCCGGTGAATGTTGGTTTACGGTATACGGATGTCTTGAACCCATGCTCTGTTCGAGATATTAGTACATCCAGGAATGGGAGTATGTTGTTACTCTCTTTCTCCATTGTGAACTGTATCGATGGTCTTATTGAGTTCACATGGTCCAGTAGAACCTGGACATTTTCCTGGTGTGGCCAGAGTATGAAGGTGTCATCTACGTAAATTAACCATATAGTAGGCTTTAGCGATATAGATTCTAATGCCATTTCTTCAAAGTATTCCATGTATATATTCCCCATTGCTGGTGATAATGGCGACCCCATTGCTAAGCCCTCATGCCGTCGATATATGTGTGATCCCATTCCGAAGTGTGTTGTTTGTGTACAGAAAGTCAACATCTCCATCAGATTATCTATTGGAATACTGGTCCGTTCTTCTAGGGAAGAGTCAGAGGTCAATTTGTCTCTGACTACTGAGAGTGCCTCCTACCTTGGTGAACAAACTCACTACGTCCAAGCTCACCATCTGGTTGGATAGGATGGGAGCATCTTTGATTATTTCCACGAAGTGGGCGGAGTTTCGGACATATGAAGGAGACTTTCCAATCACAAGGAAGCGACTCAGAGGGTGGCACAAGGAGCCTTGGCAACTAACAATCGGCATGAGCGGAATACCGTCTTTGTGAATCTTAGGGAGACCGTATATGTGAGGTAGCTTGGTGTAACGGTGCGATAATTGCCTATACGTCTTGGGTGCGAAGTGATCCTTGTTCTTGATTAGGATCTGTGACAGTTTGCGTTCCGTTTTCATAGAAGGATCCTTTTTCACTTTGCTGTAGCTACCACTGCTAATGAGGTCTTCCAGTTTTCTTGTATACTCTGATTTGTCCATCACTACAGTCGCATTACCTTTGTCAGCCGGTAGGATGATGATGTTTTCGTTCCTCTGTAGGGATCCAATCGCCAGTCTCTCCAGTTTTGTTATGTTAGACCTGGGAAGCTTGGCTCTCTCCAGGACCTGTCTTACCTTCCATCTTAGTTCATCCGCCTGAGAAGGGAAGTTCAAGGCCACCTCCTCGACTCTGGCAATGATGTCCAAGTATGGCACCCGCCTGATCGTTGTGGCGAAGTTGAGACCCTTATTCAATACTGACTCCTCAGAGGCACTCAGCTGATATTGGCTGATGTTGACTACTGCTTTCAGCTGATATTGGCTGATGTTGACTACTGCTTTGACCACGTGCCATGTTTGATGGATGTCAGTTATCAGTTATCTCCTGCTAATTTTCCCTCTGAAAGTTCTCCACTGCCTTAACCGGGTATTGAACTCACACTCTTTGGGTTTGTCACTGGATCTAACTGGTGGGTGATGGACCTTGTGCGTCACCTTCTGATCTTTCAATCTATTTAATTTTTGGACTTGGCGAGCCTTGACTACATCAAATTCATGTCTGAAGGATTTATCCAAGTCATTTTGGATCCTTTTCTGTTCTTCTTCATTAGTAATTCTGTTGAAGAAATCCTCGAGCGACTGGGAGATATGAGCTTGTAGTCGATGTTATCCTGGATTCTCTCTCGGACAAGGGCGTGTCCCGCTTTCTCTGCGACCCGACGAGCTCTCCTTGAATTGATTGGTGTCAAGCCTGAAGGGATGAGTTTTAGGTCTCTGCATCGGTGTAGGAATGTCAGATGGTTCGATATTAGTGCCAGTTTCCGGTAGATTTCTCAATTTTTCTCCATATTTTTGGTATATCGGGTCCGTACCGATCCTTCAGAGTCTGTCTATATTTCTGAGATGAGGTATTATGTACAGTATTTACATTATGCGGACCATTGTCCTCATCTTTGTCGCCATATTTGTCACAACGTTTCGGCCGTTGTACGCTCCGGCCTTCTTCAGGTGGTTGGAATTTCGAACTGAACCCTTTATTTCGATCCCTGGGGTAGACTGTTCTAGTTCCACGTGCCATGTTTGATGGATGTCAGTTATCAGTTATCTCCTGCTAATTTTCCCTCTGAAAGTTCTCCACTGCCTTAAACGGGTATTGAACTCACACTCTTTGGGTTTGTCACTGGATCTAACCAATGCCTTTATCCACTGTGACATGTGTCCTTGAGGACATCTGGGTATGAATTTCTGGGTATTATAAACGGTCGAAACGTTGTGACAAATATGGCGACAAAGATGAGGACAATGGTCCGCATAATGTAAATACTGTATTTAGCTCTAATTTGAAATGATGATCCTTCTTGCTGTTCGAACTTCCTGAGCCAGTTTTTCCTCTCTACTGTTCGCTTTTTTGAACTTATTCGCCGTTCTTGAATACTTTGAAGATTGAAGCTAGAGTATGAATGATTCTACTATTACTGAAGGCCTGAATAATATTTTTACTCTCACCATTGCTCAGTCGGGAAGACATAGTGGGGTTGACACAAAACGATTTTAACCTTTTCTTTTTTTTTGCTGAATAACTCAAAGGGTTTTTCAGGGATTCTTACTGCAAATGGTGTCAAAATGATTAAACGACCTAACTGAAAACCTGGAAAAAAGAAACTCATTTAGTTTAGTGTTTTATTAGATATGAAAAATTTTGTGGGAAGAACAATTATACGACGTTTTTACACAATTTGGACAATTTTGCTGTCAAACCCAGTATATCATCAATGCTAAAATTGTTATGTGTTCACGTTTAAAAATTCTGATTTAGAAGAAAAACTTCGGTTTTAGAAATATTGATAACAGTTAGTGGGCTAGAGAAGTATAATTTCCCGAAAAAGTGTTCTAATAAAAAGAAAGGTTTTTATCAATTTCTATCGAAAATAACGCTGTTTGGCCAATGTATGCCGAATGTTTCCTTAGAAGGAAACAGTTAATCTTACCATTATCATTTTATTTTTTCTATCTGTCGCGTCCCTTCAGGGCATAGAGGTTCATAGTTATCCACAACTTTCTATCATTTTTGGTCAATAACAGTTTTTCTTCTTTTGCTGAGGCTCTCACACCACGTTCCTCCACCCTCTCACCCAACCTCGTCTGATAGATAATCTCACTGACTTCTCCTATTTCTCTGATATGTCTCAATATGTCTTCTGAGGGTTAGGTGCTCCAATCCCTTCTTCGTCATTATGTCCAATGAATTTCAGCTATTTCCTCCTGATACTAAGCTTATGTTCTTTTTGTTACCATTTTTAAGATTTTCTCCTTACTTACTCACTTCATTCATGGAATCAGCATTATCCTTCTGTAGAACCACATTTCTCTCGCTTCCCTTTTTCTCCTCATCCGTGCGAAGATTGTCCAACATCCACTGCCATATAAGACAATGGATATCACATAGCAATCCAGCAAACTTTTCTCTTTTTGTAACGATTCTTTTTCGGTATCTCAGCACTTGGAATGCGTCTTTCACTAACAGCTCGCCTCTCTCGTTGTTACATAGTCAGAATAATACACTGAAAAGTAAGTGAAATAAAGGAAATAGCAGACAAGTTTCAAATAAAAAAATAATTAAACATAATCTTTTGTTTCATTTATTTTTTTCAGTTTCTATCTCGAGATTTATATGTAAGAACAGGAGACTCATTGTTGCTTCTATGTTTGTTTTGTAGCAGAGATTGAAAAAATAAGCAAACACGTTGACACCTAACGACAAAACGACACAAAAGAATTCAGAGGAAGGCCATGAAATCATAGGTGAAGGCGTTTTGATGGACGAGTTATTAATTCGATTTTTATATGGGATAGACAGAAACTAAAAGAAAATCACTCTTTCTTATGATCAGAAAGAGATATTGAAATTTCTGACGCATATTATGAGGAATGACGGTTTGGAAAATGTAATATTCATAAGGATCTATTAATGGGAGGAGGGAGAGTTAGAGGGAAATATTACATAAATTATTTAATGAGTTTGTCTAATGAATGACAGAACAGAGACAAGAAGCGTTGGAAAATGGTTAAAAATTGCTGACAGATACAAGGAACTGTAATTTATGATTGATTAAGTCCTGAAGTTACAATGAATATTAATAAGGATGATTGTGTTCAATTATAAAATATCTTTTAAGAAAGAAATAAAAAAAAAGGATGTTAAACAATTTTTTATCTTGAACGCATTTAAACTAATACTTTCGTTCCATAATATTTGTTACAATTCGTGAACAAAATGCGTATGCGGATGTATAAATTTTTAATGGACATGGATTAGCATTAGTTACTACCTTTTTCTATAACTGGTAAGATTTGTTTATAAAATATGTACGCCAACGTAGCAAACATTACGGAACATGAATAGTATTTTTATACTTTTTTTTCTGCCTATGTTTTCTCATTGTCTCAGTTATTTATTGATAATGGCTCTTATTAATATCAATCTTCGTGGTCCGAATTTTTGTTGGGATATTCTTTGTTGCTTTCAGCAATTATCTATAATGGATGTCACCGTTAATCAGTTTATCTTCATCAATCCAACCACCACATTCAACTACCTTCTCGCCCAATAACAAAAATCATTTAATATTATTACTGTAGTAATTTCGATTATTAAACACTCCATCAAAGCATTTTATTTAGAGTTATTAAGCTGAGGCGGAATTGGGGAAATTAACATAAGACAAGATTAATACGCTAATTTTTTTAAAATAGAGAAAAGAGCTTTCGATAAAAACAGCATTAGAAATGCTTTTTTTACTAGCTGAGTTCGGATGTCAAACAGTACCCCAGTAGGGTTCGAAATAGGTGGCTATTTCAATCAAAAGTATTTATCGATTTCAGCTACACGTAGATGTAAATGTAAGTAGAATGGCTGTTTTGTGTCGAACTAATCTGTGGCATTTATGAATGTTGGATGTGCAGGTTTAATAATGGGTAGCGGCTCTGAATGAGAAAGCGGAGAGATGAGTTCGAATTCCAGTTGAGTTCGTTACATCCATTTACACAAGAATTCCCTGAGAAAGGTATGAATCCGTTTCTTCTCCGCCCTGGTCTTTATAGCCTTACACCAGCCTGGAAATACTTGGGCACCGGCTATTTTGGACAAGATGCACTACTGCTGCTACGACTGCAGTCAATGTGGTGCCCCTTAGACATTCAGGGGTTACGAAACTCTTTATCGTGTGAATCCCTGGAAACATCCTGAAAAAAAATTAAAATAAAAAAATCTTCAAAATACTTTAGCCAAAATGTAGGTTTTGCGGGAAAATATGCTGTTCCCTCTGCTATTGACGTCTTAGTCGCATTATCGCCTTGCTTGGAGTGAAATGATTAAAAAAAAAATAACTGTTGGAAGAGAGTTGGATACATGCCTTTTAACATGTAAAGGTATCATCCAAATGTTTTTGCAAACAAGAATGTACTGTATTCGAGTGACATTCAAATATATATATATATATATATATATATATATATATATATATATATATATATATATATATATATAACGCCATAATAGACTACCCACAATGCACCACTGACCCGTATATGTATAAATAGCCGAGAAAAATAACAGCATACGTGGCCTGACGATTGCATATAGCATGAAACAGACTGTCGCCTCTAAGAGTTGACTTCTATGTTCACTTATATATATATATATATATATATATATATGTGCGTCTTCGATTGGCAATTTTAAAGTATCATATATTCGCTGCAGTTTTTGAGCATGACCACATCATGACCATCTAAGATAAGCTCAAAATTCTACCAAACAAATATCATGAAATCGCTGTTCAAAACACCCTTGTTTAACTGCAGTTCCTGAGGCCTGGTCAGAACGAAACCACTGGGTTTTTTTTTTATTAGGATTACGAAAATAGATTTTTCATCTCCAGTTACAGGTCAACTCCCAAAACGGTCATCTTCAGGATTTACCGACAATTATTTCCAAATATTTATACATCTAGAGCCTCGTCATTGACCAGTTCATGATGACTTCTCAACAGCGCCTCTTCACGACACCGAGTTTATGGGGTAATCGATTACTGGTGCTTTGAGGACCAAATCCTGCCGACAATGTAAGATGGCTTGTGCATGGCTGTTATTGAACAATATTAATCAAGTGCTCAGATTCCACAAAAGAAATTTTATCTAACATTGGGCTGTCTTCGAGGCTAGTGTCACCTTCCTTGAATCGTCTGCTTCACTTTTGAGTCATGGGATGGTTGGCAGTTCCTTTTCCTTCCACATCATTAAACAAATCAAGACCGAATCTATTCCATGCAAAGACGCAATTTTCAAGCCATTTGCCTTGGGTTTGACATGTTTATTTATATATGCTAGTTAATAGTGCATTATGGGTAAGCAATGTCTATTGTATTACACTAACCTTTATCGCGTAGAAATTATTCTAGAGCCTATTGAATACGAATAATTGTGGACCCGAATGCGATTTTTGTAGCTCTTTTATAGTGTTCTTATTAACTTTTTACTCACTATTTATTATTAATTACTTAATTATTAGCTGTTGATTATTAATTCGTTAACTTGTGTTTCTCTGTGCATTCGTAGATTATTAATTTGTTTATTATTTGTTTAGATTTTTATTTTCTTTTTTCGGGGGTTGTTTATCTTATTTGTTCAGATTAAAGTATTGGCTTTGGCTAAACGATGTTACATTAATTGTATTTTTTACTGTGTATATATTTGCATTTTCATGATAGTATTTTACAAGGTATTCCTTTTTAGTTTTCGATTTTTAAGTAAGGTAGTAAACATTTCTTTTCGTGTCTTTATTTTAAGTTAAGTTCGTTTATTCGTAATCCGTATCTGGGAATTGTGATAAAATCGATTTTCTCCTCCAGACAGAGTTTACAGGTTTTATATTTATTGTTGTAGATTGATTTTCCATGATACCTTTGGCGTGGTTTAGTCTTAATTCTTAATTTTCTCATATATGTTTAGAGAGGGTTGGGGGGTTCAATATTTACTATTTATAACAGATTCATTTTGTTCCTAGTTTCTATGTTCCCATGGTCTTTTAGTTATCCCTCTGTATATTTTCTTAATTATCTTCTGAATTTACAGTGGCTTGGTATATTATATTATTTTGCAAGCAATTGCCATTCAAAAGACATTCTCTATTTGCTCTGCAGTTTCAGGTGAGTTTGATTTGTGCGGCTGGTTGTTACTTATTTTCTCTTTTGCTTTTTTTATTATTTATGTCATGTTCTCGGCCATTATATATATATATATATATATATATATATATACATATATATATATATATATATATATATATATATATAATGATCGGCTACTCTCGTTTTTCGAGCTAACTGGTCTGCTAAGTTCGCTAATTCCTGTTACAGACACGTGTGTTTGTTCAACAGCCACAAAGTCCATCCGTGGTTTATACTGCAACTACGCGGAGTAGACTTTACTTACCGTTATGGGAGAGGATGCTTGTCGAAATCAACAGTTTGATGTTGTCAATAATATTCACTTACCTGTATGTGAAGAAATTTCTCCTACATGTCATCAAGGGAACATTTCGTGTTGTCCCCTAAGGGCCGTAGAATCAAGGCCCGTGCAGTTGCTATAAAAAGCAACTTTAATTACCATGATCAATAATACCAGTCAAAAATTAATAATATATACAATGCTTCTTGATAAAAATTTAACAGGATCTTAAGTTTGTCTTGACTTAAATAAGTCTGAAACCACGTCAGTAGGATTTTTCTGTGTGAATAGCAAGTTAACCATTGCTCCAGGGCTAGGCTACTTATCTTCTATATATTTTGCCAATTTCAAATCATTTTCCACTCTTTTAAAAAATATCTTCGAAATCCTTTTTATTGTCTTATTACAAGACCCCACTTCCAGTTCCTCCCGCCCATTGTCTGTACGTCTATAGACACTTCTCGATGAGAGACAAAACTGCTTATCAACTTAACGTTTTACGCCACACCTCATTACCATATCTTTTACTTCGTATACTTTACGTATATTATCTTCCATATCGCTTTTTATCGTCCAAACAAAGTCTTTTTATTTCTTTTACAAATTATGAATTTGCTAACTTCTGGAATTAAAGTTTTTGTTTTGTTCTCGAAAAAAAAGTGCTGAAGAGAATCATTTCTCATTTGGTTAACGTAAATGTTTTTTACACTGTTAGGGAAATCTGCAAAGTGACAGTTACTCATCTCTTTATTTGTTAAATGTCTTTATGTCGTTTACGTGTTATAGGGGAATTCAGAAGTTAGAAAAGAGATTCAATCGAATTTACGAAAAGAAACATCGATCAGAAAATACATAGTTTGTGCTTTTCTTGTCGCTTGTCAGAGAAAGTCATTTATGAAGACACTACTTATTATAGGCTTCTTCTGATAATCCAAATTAAAATAAATGTATTTCAATGCTGAAGAGTCGTCTAGATCACAAACTAAGCGGAAATGATCCAGGGACATTCATTTTCTATGACAGAATTTAAAAGGACTTCTTCTGCGTTATGGATGATCTCTATACTGAAAGAAAATATTAACATTACTTAAGTTGAAACTAGTTTTAATAGAAGGGATTACAATTAATTAAATTCGTTTGTTTCTTTAAATCAGAAATGTTTTACAAGATTTTTTTTCCGCTAATAAATTTTCGATTTATTAATTATTTGGTCTTCTGGTTTCAGAATAAAACGTCCCTAAAAATAAAATCAGATTCTTAATTAATTAAACTTAGTATAACCGATTGACAAATGGAGGATTATTTACATTATTTGGACTATTGTCCTCATCTTTGTCGCCATATTTATCACAACGTTTCGGCCGTTGTACGCTCCAGCCTTCTTCAGGTGGTTAGACTGTCGAATTTAACCGTTTATTTCGCTCACTGGGGTAGACTGTTCTAGTTCCACCAGCCATATTTAATGGATATCAGTTATCAGTTATCTTCTGGTATTTTCCTTCTGAAATTTCTCCACTGCCTTAACTGGGTACGGAACTCACACTCTTTGGATCCTGTCACTGGATCTAACCAACGCCTTTATCCACTGTGCCATGTGTCCTCAAGTACCTGGTTAAGGCAGTGGAAAATAATGTAAATAGTGTACGTAATACCTTATCTCAGAAATATAGACATATACCAAATGCAGGATTGTATTGCGCCAAATGAGAAAAGCGGACCTATTTTGAATATTGGCATTCCAAATTATGACTCTTCAAATTTAATAAGATTTCTCAGTGCAGCACAAATCCAGTGAAATACGAGAAGAGAATACGAATACAGAATATGTTGTGCCAATTTTTTAGATGATGAAGGCATTATACCTACCTGTTTTTAAAAAAATAACCATTTGAGATCGTGGTCATTTAACTGGGATCGAACGCAGACACGCTAACAGGAAGTAAGCTCCTTTCTCAGTCAGAAAACAAATTCAGGCTATCTTCTAAGATTCGTAAGCTTCTTGGAATAGTTTTGAAAAATAAGAAGCAGAAAACTGGTTTAGTAGTAATGATGTTTCTGTACACAAACCAAGCCTTTGCTTCATTTTACCTAAAATCCTGGAGGCCACTGGATCTAAGATACAAACCACGACTTCACTAGATCTCAATTTTCATAAGGTACTATTCATATGATGTACAATAATAGATCATGCGCAATATAGGTGAAGAAATTCCACGACAAACACTGAAAATAAATGCAATTGTATCTGAATACAACGTGTCATAATAGACTATTCCATGTTAAATAAAACAACAATGTTTTTGGAAATTTTTAACGTCAACTTGAGATTTTTCTTGTTAAATATTTGAAATTTTTTAACACATTCAGCATTATGGATAGTGAATTATATATATATATATATATATATATATATATATATATATATATATATATATTAACCATAGCTTTCGCCCTGAATGAGCAAAAAAATTAGCAAAAAAGTAAATATTGATGAGAAAACGAGGGTCACAAAGCAATACACTGGTCCACAATCAGGTTCCCCACCCCCGGGGTTTGAGGGTTCGGGTGGTACGCAGCAGCCGTATCTGAAATCTTTACTTGCTTTTCTTTTCTATAATCAAATGTCAGTAGGAAAAACAATTCTTTGGCGACCAAATAGACCACTGGTAAACTGCCGACACTTTTTAAAATCTTTTTCAGGTTTCAATAGATCAAAGCAAACACATTGTTTTGGCATTCCCGTATTATACTGACAACGTGTATTTTGATAAAGTTTTGCGGTTCTAAGATTACTGACAAAGATTATGTACATCGTTTTGACACTTGGATATCTCTGTTCATCGTTTCTTTCTGTACAATCCAACCATATTCTGGGAACAAAAGATTCCGACTTTGATCAAAGCAGAATTTCTTCAAAGAAATATTGATTTCATTTTTTTCTTTCTTCCATATGGTCACCCATGAACAAAACAGTAGTTTCATTTCATTCCAAACAAAGGCATTAAACAATGAAGATCTTGTTTGCTTCGGATTAAATAAAAAAGAGAAACATATGTTTCAATGTATTTATTTACTACGTTAAAAAGGTAAAAGAATTAATAATGGTTAGAATTTACGTTGTGTAAACAGTTTACTCACGGATACATTTTAAGGTAGGCCAACTACAAGTGGCATAGGTCTCTTTCCTGGACATCGACAATTGCTCCTGTCCCAACCACTACGAGAACACTGTTTAGGATACAGATGTTCGGTCATGAAGATTTGAATTAGATTTTGATTCTGTGGTATAAAATTATACGATGACTTAATTCTAAATCTCTCTCTCTCCTCCCCTGTCTCTCCCCCTCTCCCTCTCTCTCTCTCTCTCTCTGTCATATAGAGCCAAAGAGAAACAACAACCCTAATTTCACCAAGAAAAACTCACACTGGCTTGAAAACTTGAAATGTACAGAGAGAGGTTATGTCATAGAAAATTCGAAATATATTAAAAGAAACATTCATTATTTTTAAGAAGCCCCAGTCCGAACAAGAAAACCAGTTTAGAAGAGACAAAACCCAAAATAATAAACCTATTTACATATACACTTACAAATGACGAAATCAACCGATTGAAATTAGGCGTAAAATTCTGCCCTGCTCCGAAAATCAATATAAAAGGCCTAAAAAAAGACCTTAGAGAATTTGAACGCAAATTCAGACTAAAAGAAACATTTAATAATAATGAAAGTATTACAAATGAATCATTACTAAAAAAACAAATCCGATTTATTCCCAAACAAAAATAATAATACTAATGAGCTGAAGATATTTTTTGAAAAACACTGGAACCTCGACCTTCAAGAAAAATCCAAACCATTCGACCACCACATACAGACAAAGACTAGCTTTAGAGAACATTCGAAAAAAAATAATAACATAATTATAAAAGAAGCAGATAAAGGCATCGCTATAGTAATCATGGACAGAACATGCTATAAAACAAAAATTCTAGAAACACTAGAGGATAGGAACAACTACAAATTAATTGACACTAACATAGACAAAAACATTATATCAAAAATTCCAAAACTCTGCGCAACACATAATAAAATATTAACAAAAAAGAGAAGGGTTTCCTAATAAACTTTGTATCAAAAACAAGAAATTTCTACGGACTACCTAAAATTCTCAAATCGAGTGAAATAAAAGCAGCTATCCAGACACAAAAATCTGAATACATTAGCATCCCAAATCCGAGTGACCTTACATTCAGACCGATACTAGCAAACTCAGTAACCAAATAGACATAATATTGCAACCATTCACTAAGCGAATTAACAGCCACATCAGCGACGATATTCATTTCTTTAGCTGCATACCGCAAAGGGTAAATCCGGTAACACTTATGGCAACTTTTGACATTAGTAGCTTATACAGCAATATACCCCATGAAGTAGGTAAAAAGGAAATCACATTCTGAATTGAAAAACATCCAGAAACACTACGTCCCAGATTTACTAAGGAATTCATTATCGATAGTATAGACCTAATTCTAAACAATAACACATTTGAATTTGACAACAAAAACTATATCCAAACCCTGGGTACTGCAATGGGAACAAAAATAGCACCTAACCCCTGCCACCCTAACATTTGCTGACCTAGAAGAAAACCTCTATGAAGGGATTGAACAAATATATGTGGAAAATATAAAAACCTAATTCACTAAATCTTAGAAAAGATACTTAGATGATTGCTTCATTTTCCACACTCTACTTCAAAACTTACACCCCCAAATTAAATTCACAAAAGAATATAATTTCAACGAATTACCATTTTTAGATATACTCATTAGAAATAAAATAACCACACAATCATAGATATCTACCACAAACCCACAGACACTCAACAATATCTTCATTTCAAAAGCCATCACCCAAAAAGCTGCCTAAAATCCATCCCCTATTCTCTAGCACGTAGAATTTGTACAATAGTGACTGATAACCACCTCCGAAAAACTCGCCTAGAAGAACTCCATAGAACTCTAAAAAAAACACAAGTCTACCCCAACAACTCTAATAAACAAAGGTTTTGAACTCGCGAAAAAAATTCCTCTAGACCAACTTACTTATGTCTCAACATACAACAAGAACAATCCAGAACTATTCACAGAAATTACAAAAAGTCTAGACTTACTTAAACTGAATAATATACTAAAACAAGCAAAATAATTAAAAGCAAACGCCAATCTAGAAACCTAAAACACATATTAACGTCATCTAAATTCAACCAACACACAATACAGGGAGTCACAAAATGCAACAAAAAAAAGATGTGGGGTTGTGACATCATTATAGAAGGAAACTCCTACACTTTTGAAAACCCCAAAACGACATTCATAATAAATAAAAACTTAAACTGCAACTCCAAAAATGGGATTTATGTACTTAAATGCACAAAATGCAAGAAGTCATATATAGTTTCAGTCAACAACTGAACAACAGGGTCTCCCTGCACAAAGGCAACATGAAATTACCACACAACAGAAAACTTTTTGTATCACAACACATCCTCAAATGTAACCAGGGTAAATTTAATATCATGCCGATATATGAAACAGACAATTATTCTTACCTACAAATACAAGAAAAAAACTTCATAAACAAATTTAAACCAGAACTAAATAGATCATAACCCCAGACGCAAAAGCACACAACATGCACACATAATGGCCAAATACAGTGATCAAACCACTCACATATATGCACGCGGTGTCTGTGGGGCACGAAGGTGTATATATATACACAGCTTGACAAAAGCAGGAGAACTACTCACAGGCAAGCACACAAAACCTGCAGAACTTAGGAAGTATGTGCGCACGTATGTGTGCGTATGTATGTGTGTGTATGTATACTGATTCCATGTAACTTGGGAAGTATGTGTATGTACGCATGTGTGTGTGTGTGTGTGTGTACTAATTCCTTGTAATGGGATGGTATGTGTGTGTGTTTGTGTATATGTGTGTGTCCATGTGTATGTGTGTGCATACATATAAGTTCACTGATTCCTCGTAGTGAGACAATGTGTATGTTTGGAGAAGGGATATACACATATATGCACGCATGCTGACAGAAACCCACGAAAATGGAAATAGATCTAAGAATAAACAGGGATAATTAAAAGATAAGAATGCCGATAACTACTCCATTTCTCGGACCAATCTTAATTGTTTTATAACACTTCACGAACTTTTCACTGCCAGTTCAAGAAAGACATTTGAGTTACTAACACAGAAAAATAGAATGTCTCATATCGGTAATATTTAACATCGAAAGACATAAAAGAAAAAAAAAACATTTTTAATAATTTGTTGAAATCTCCACCCTTTGCCTGAGGATGGTCACGAGACCAGAAACCCGTGTAGCAAAATTATGGAAAATAAAGCATAATACTTTTTAAAAAATCCACATTACGATCAAAAAAGTTTGCGATTTCTCTCTTCTTTTTAATATATATATATATATATATATATATATATATATATATATATATATATATATATATATATATATATTATTTATTATAAAGATATTACATACGGACGAAGAAGTTTTCACGACAATGATGCATTTTTATTTCAAAGCATTTCAAAACATCTTTGTTCCTCACCTGTCGAGATGCATTCGCATCGAAACAAATATGCATCTTTGTCGTTAGTACTTGTTCGTCCGCATGTAACAACTTATATTAAATAAATAACTATTGCTCTACTCTTGGTATTGAGCCCGGTTTTAAATTAATGTTATGAACGTTTGAATTTATATTCTTTTCGTTCTCGTTACATACATATATATATATATATATATATATATATATATATATATACAAGTATATGTTTGCTTCATACGGAATAAATTCCAAATACCAACAATTACTATTCTTAAAAGAGTGTTTAATACAGAGTAGAGTGAATATACTTATTTATTTAAAAATTATAACATATAAATATGTTATAAAATCACTACAAAAATAGCCATTTTGTTTCGACACGTATGGTGTCTTATCAAGTCATGATGTTGAATGTAGATTGTAGAATTCTACATTAAATAAATAATTATATATATATATATATATATATATATATATATATATATATATATATATATATATATATATATATATATGCTCGTGCGCGCATGTGTGTCTGCTGTGTGTGTTTGTAGATAATATAAACATATCTTATAGAAAATATCTTATAGGCTGAGGCATGAATGTGACTGTCATCATGCAATGTTGAATCCTAATCCTATTTCCACAATGTCGATATCTACATACTTTATTCATGTTTAATATTGAGAGCATACTTCACAAGAAATATAACAAATTTTAAGCGTAATTATATATATATATATATATATATATATATATATATATATATATATATGTGTGTGTGTGTGTGTGTGTGTGTGTGTGTGTGTGTGTGTGTGTGTGTGTGGATGTATGTACGTATGTATGTATGTATGTATGTCATCCTCAGGGAAAGAATGATTGGATGTTGTTTAAACATTCTTTCTAAACTAAGAAAACTATGAAATTCTTTGTTTAAGCTGGACAAAAGTTATCGAATTAAATAAACAGAGACGGAAGGCAATTTGAGAAGGCGGTGCTACTCCAGACGGAATTCGCTGTGCACAGACATTGCCACAAGCAGAATTACTTCAAATGTAAAACACCAAAAGAACAAGCGGGAAAAGATGTACGCAAAGCAACCAACAAAAGTCCATTGTTCTCATTGACTTCTAAAATATTAACATGAATTCTAATAGACTCTGTAGATAAAATGCAATTGACTATTAAAAAACTTATCCGTTACGAGAAATAATTAATTAAAGACGTCTGTAAATGTCAGTTATGAACAATGAAACCAAAAAGTGTTAAAATATTAGGTTTCCAAAAAGGTCTTTGAATAATAAATACGAAATGAAGCCTAAAACTATTAGAAATTTGATCATGTTAAGAAATTAATTCACGAAACACATAATGATGATCATCTCCTTCCCATTAGAGTTTCTAGAAAGATTAAATCGTGTCGCATTTGAAGATGGAGAAGAAACAAATACATCTTTGCTATTAATTTATATATTTAATCGAAATATTATTACCTGATACTGTCAATGACATAATCCCATCAATTTGTTGATACCTCGGGCGTTAGATACTTTAAGGTTTCGATGCAAAGAAACACTCAATGTTACTTGAAATCTCTTTGCAATTAACAAATTGTTTTCCTTCCAAAAATGTTGCAATGACCTGAAAAGATGATAAATAAATTGAGTAAGACCAAAAAGAGTTTGAATTTGATCTTCAATATTTAGTTTTATAATGTTTTCCCTTAGTGACTCGGGGAATACGCCATTACGATTAAGTAATCATGAGAGTTTTTCTGCAAATGTTTGTGCAGTTGGCGATAATATTTCTCTGCAAGAATTCTTTCATTTTGGTTTAGAATTTCATGACAGGCGGCACCATTCATATACCACAAAACTAAGAGTGTCTTTTTTTCTACGGTGTAGTCTGGGTCTCGATTCGTCTTTTTCCTTCGGTATTACTGTAATTCTCTATTTATAATACGGCTTCATCTATAATACGCACCCCTAAAATTATGCTGAAAGTGTGGGAAAATGATTCTACTCACGTATAATACGCACCCCTTGTTTGGTAAAAATTGTACCTCTTCAATTTAATTACGGCCAGCGTTACTCTTATTAAAAATGGTTTTAAACATAGAATGCTATTATTCTAATCTAGTTTTATGATAATTTATTTTACATTTTTAAGTATTGTTAGGTACATACGATTGTATTTAACATCCTTATGGGGTCGCAATCGCCGAATATTAGTGTTAAATTTTCATATATTTGTGGTGAGTAGTTATTTCGCAACTGAAATCGAGCTATGAAACGGTAATTTTTTAAAGATTTTTTGTACCGGTGGATAATACGCACCCCCAATTTTGCTTATTTATTTAGAAAAAAAAAGTGTATTATACATGGGGAATTATGGTAATAACTGTGAAGTTTCGTAGGATATGAACCCACTCTTTTTATTACTGGTCATGATTAAATACAGGTAGGCTTTCGGAGCAAGTCTACTCGTCAATGACAAGCCGAGAACACTACGTTGATTAAGCTGAGTAGTCAGACGATAAGTAAATTCAGTTTTTCCGAGTTATAGAAGGTGTTTTATAATCAAAGTGTGCTATGTATTGAACTGTTTGGCTTGTTCTTGTACAGTTCGCTTATGATTTCCTCAAATCCAGTTTGTCGAAACTCAATATTGCTATCATATTTGCGTCCAGCTCGAAGAGAATCTATACGAGAAAAGTTCTCCGAGCGAAACTTGCCAAATTATCGTTGACATATTCAGGCCCTTAAGGCTTCATTTCTATAGACATAACGAAGCTTTGTTGCCTGCCACTTCCGTTTAGTAACGAACCCTTTTTTTATTTCATACATCATACATAGAGCGTTCGGCATGGCTCTGATAGCAAATAAATATGAAAAGAAATAAAATAATATTAAAATGTAAGAATTAATGGTTATTTTACTGGACGTATTCAGAAATCACCCGGAAACTCATCATGAAAAAAAAACAAAACAAAAACGCATGACTTTTCTCCCAACGTAAAAACTTGAAACCACTTTTCAGAGGAAACGTTTGTACTTACTTCTATATTTATTGAATTGAAACAAGTAGAATATTATACGAGTCGAGAAAACTAATACATAAATTAGTATATATATATATATATATATATATATATATATATATATATATATATATTAGAGCAAAAAAAACAAAAATTACCTCAACGCGGAGATAATCTATTTCAATATGTTCTGTATGCGGCTATCATCAGCCCCTAAGTGTCTCCCACGGAGCATTGTTTTAAATTTATTTTCAATGTCAGTCCTCCTCTGGTAGACGCTTTGTTAATGAGAATGGGGTTGTGTTAGCGATTGGTGGGGGCGTAACATATCTTATACCGGGGGTAAGCGGTCTGGGGCTGGAGTTTATTTATGGCCAGAAACTTTGTTGTTTGTAGTTTAATATCAGTTCCTACTATGTGGTTCTTTCTTATATGAGCCCCAAGTGTGTTTTTCTGGGATTCACAGTAAATAGTTTTTGTACTACAGGTGTCCAATATTATTAAGCAATGGGGATTTAAACTTACAGCCATTAAGATTAATGTGAAATAGTTGGGTTATAGATTTATAGTTTGTGAGTAATACCATAGCACCCAATGGAATAAAGTCCAACACATTTATATGTGTACATAATTTCATATATATATATATATATATATATATATATATATATATATATATATATATATATATATATATATGTCCATACATATATGCCATAATACTTACATATACACCCCATATATATATATATATATATATATATATATATATATATATATATATATATATATATATATATATATAATGTTATTAACCTGTTCCATTCCTGAATAACTTAAAGATTTTTTCAGTGATTTTCACGACAAATAGTGTCAAGATGTCTAAACGTCTTATCTGAATATATGGAGAAAAGAAACTCGATTAGTTTTGTGTTTTTTTTAGATATTAAACATTTTGTGGGAGGAACAATTATCCTGTAACACGATCTGGACAATTTTGCTGTTACGTCCGGTGTATATATATATATATATATATATATATATATATATATATATATATATATATATATATATATATACTCATTAGAAATAAAAACAACCACATAATCACAGATATCTACCACAAATCCACAGACACCCAACAATACCTTCATTTCAAGAGCCTGCCTAAAATCCATCCCCTATTCCCTAGCACGTAGAATTTGTACAATAGTGACTGATAAACATCTCCGAACAAATCCGCTTAGAAGAACTACATAAAACTCTCAAAAAACGAGGCTATGCCACAACACTAATAAACAAAGGTTTTGAACTCGGGAAAGAAATTCCTTTAGACCAACTTAGAAATAAAAAGAAACGTAACATGGAGCCAACTCTAGCATATGTCTCAACATACAACAAAAACAATCCAGAAATATTCACAGAAATTACAAAAAATCTAGACTTACTTAGCAAGAATAATAAACTGAATAATATACTAAAAACAACCAAAATAATTAAAAGCAAACGCCAATCTAGAAACCTAAAACACATATTAACGTCATCTAAATTCAACCAACACACAATACAGGGAGTCACAAAATGCAACAAAAAAGATGTGGAGTTTGTGATATCATTATAGAAGGAAACTCCTACACTTTTGAAAACCCCGAAAAAAACATTCACAATAAATAAAAACTTAAATTGCAACTCCAAAAATGTAATTTATGTACTTAAATGCACAAAATGTAAGAAGTCATATATAGGCATCAGCCAACAACTGAACAACAGGGTCTCCCTACACAAAAGCAATATAAAATTGACAGACAACAGAAAACTTTTTGTATCACAACACATTTTCAAACGTAACCAGATTAAATTTAATATCATGCCGATATATCAAACAGACAATTACTCGTACCTACAAATACAAGAAAAAAACTTAGGAAGTACGTGTGTGTGTATGTATATGTGTATGTGTATGTGTATACTGGTTCCATGTAGCTTGGGAAGTATGTGTGTATATGTGTGTGTGTGGGGGTGTATGTGCGTGTATGTACTGATCCCTTGTGGTGGGATGGTGTGTATGTGCGTATGTGTGTGTATGCGTGTATATGTACAATTGAGTTTACTAATTCCTCGTAGTAAGACAGTATATGTATGGAAGGGGAATATACGCACGCATATATACACGCATGCTGACAGAAACACATGAAAATGGAAACAGATCCAAGAACAAATAGGGGTCAGTAAAACATTAAGAGATAAAATGCCGATAAGGAATTCATCATTTCGCTTGAACCAATCTTAATTGTTTTATGACCCTTCGCGCAGAACTCTTCACTGCCAATTCAAGAAAGAAATTCGGATTACTAACACAAAATCAGAAAAAAGTCTCATATCGAGAATATTTAACATTGAAAAACATAAGAAAAAAATTAATTATTTTTAATAATATGTGGAAATCTCTGCTTTTACCTGGAGACGGTCACGAGACCAGAAACACGTGTAGTAAAATTATGGAAAACAAAGCATAATATTTTTTGTAAATAAATCCACATTACAACCAAAAACGTTTGCGGCACCTCTCTTCTCTTCTTTTTATTTTAATATACATACTTTTCTCTCGTTGGAACCACTACAACCTCTTTCTTATATATATATATATATATATATATATATATATATATGCGTGTATGTTATTATTATTTACGTATTTTTTATCTTTTTTTATTTTATTACGTTATTCATTTTTTATTGTTTTCTTTTTTTCTAATTTGAAAAAACGGTTATTTTATTTTTATGGTCACACATAAATATGTTAGCTGGACAAAGGAAAATTTCGTTTAAGAAGAAGATATTTAAAAAATCACGAGCGTAGGTTAATACTTTGTTAAGAATTGATAATTTTAATGTGAATAACATTTCGTCTATGTTATTATTATTATTATTATTATTATTAGTAGTAGTAGTAGTAGTAGTAGTAGTAGTAGTAGTAGTGTATTTTTGACAATAATGGGTATGTTGCAATTCGCATAAATACAGTAGTGAATACTGTATGTTGGTCTGCAGTCGGAGATTCATCTCCAGCTCTGCTGGTAAATCCCTCTTCCTCCGGACACAGAGGATCCCTAGACGATCCCATGTCGAAGGGCAGCGTCTCGTCTCGGGAAACAGCTACCCGAGCGCGTTTTATACCGGACTACGTGGAATTTTTAGCCGCGTCTACGGGCTCGGATACCCCACATTAAATTCGGCCTTTTGCCACATCTGACGACGTGGAGCGGTTGGTAGATATCCTGCAGTTGGAGATTAGTCTCCAGCTGTCCTGGTCAAACTACCTGCTCCGAGCAGAGAGCATCTCAGACGAGGCTATGTCGAAGGGTAGAGTCTCGTCTCGGGAAACACCCACTCGACCGAGTTTTATACGGGGAATTTTTAGCCGAGTATACGGTCACGGATACCCCGCATTAAATTCGGCCTTTCGCCACATCTGACCGTGTGGGGCGGCTGGTAGATGTCCTGTAGTTAGAGATTCATTGTGGAATACTCTTGACTCACTTCTAGCAGCTGACTACTTTTTCTACGCGCCGCTGGCGAATCTTATATGTGTCGTTCTTGTCCTAAGTATTATCGTTCATTACCAATGTTCGTCTGGTTATTCTATTCAGTAACCTTCCCTAGGTTACAACAATTCTTATTAATATTATTATTATTATTATTATTATTGTTGTTGTTGTTGTTGTTATTCTTGTACTTGCTGATATCATTGTTGTTATCTTTATTGTTGTTGTAGGTATTTTATGCATTTCTCATAGTATTGTGAATGAAATAGGATATCGGAGGCTTTAAAATAGTATTTTCAGTAAATATTTCTTCACGTAAACATTGGGGTTTAGTGATCCTTAAATAAAATCATACAATTACTTCGCATTTCATTCTATTACAGTGGTGAGAATAATAGTTTATGTCGTCATTCTTGTTCGTAGAATCTGAGTAAACTTTTAATTGCTTATCATTACTGGTTCTCTTTAGCATAGTAGCTAGGAAAGAAGTGAAAAAAAAACCCTGACATTAAACATCCGCTGCTTTGCAGCCATATTCAATGCTTGAGGGCAAATTCAGAGCCGGAATCTCTAAGACAGTCCGATGTTATGTTCAGCTTCGTTTCTGCAACTTCTCCGACTACAATGGCGCCAATTGGCCTCTAACTTTCCCTTGGACAGTATCGGTGGCGTTGAGAGGGGAGACGTGCTGCATTGGCAACCGCCGATCTCTCATAGAACTCTATACAGGCTTGCACACTGCAGGGGGGGACACGTCGTCAGCATGCTGATCTACGGCAGCGAAATTTTGGTGCATCTACTCCAGGCAGGATCGACGCCTCAGCGACTTTCATCTTCGCTGTCTGCAATGCATTCTGGGCATCAATTGGGCCGACTAGGTCACCATTGCCGTGGTTCTCACTCGTGAGCAGTTACTCAGACTAGATGATCTTCCCCAACAGCACCGGTTCCGCTAGCTTCGACATGTACACCGTATGCAGGACGGGAGGTTTCCCAAGGTCCTTCTGTATAAAGAACTTGCCAGCGGAAAGTAGGCACGAGTGCGACCTCGTTTTCGGCCGATGGACATCGAGAGGTGAGAAGACGTCAGCAACCATTGCTCATGTTGGAGACGCGATTTACACCGAGAGATTCACATGGAAGGAAAACAACACGGTGACATCGGGGGAGAGCGTCTTCACATACATTCTCTACAATCGAGACTCTCAATTCTGGGTGAGCCTTTAATGCCATAACAGATACTGCGCCGCCATCAACAGCTTCAGCAAAACGCTTTGGGCTCAGATCTATGGGGTCTCGAGAGACCGACCGATGCCAAACCCAACTAGAAAGGGTAATTCGTTATTATTTTCCGTTTCAAAAGTAAAATCAATGGTGGGTTTAACGCTATGAAATTTCTTGCCAGGATCCGATAAAATTATGTCATGTAGATATATTATTAGATTATCATTTATATAACTGAAATAATAAGAATTTTTACAAGATCAAACTCCGTTAAGAAACAGGGAGCCCATCATTCAATCAAAGTTTTGTTCATGCAAGTTGTTGTCGAAGGTGAGAAAAACATTAATTAGTGATTAATTGATATATTTTTATGATTTATGTCGAATGAGGCCATTATATGTGCGGAAAAGCCATTTTATATGGAGGGAAGACATCTTATTTTTGATTTCGTTAAGTGTCTCTTTAAATATTTGTTTACGAAACATTTCTATATAAAGATTTTATATTGATATTTTTTCCTTCTATTAGTAAGTTCTCCTGACATTTTTTTTAAAGTGAGAAAATAATTAGACCGATTAGTGGGATTACAATTCTGGCTAGTGTGCCTACTAGTTTATTTGAGGCTCTACCTATTTTTAATATGACTCTCATCATATTGCTCGGTTTATTTACTTTTACTAATCTGTAAAGTGTGCTTATTTTGGGATGATTTCCAATCAATTTGAACTACAAAATGTGATTTTTTTTTATTAATTTCTCTGTTCAATATCATGTTCAGTATAATAAAGGGTTTTCAAAGGTTCAAATCAATAAAAAAACAACTTTTTTTATTGATTTGAACCCTTTATTATACATTCAACACCATCACTTAATAAGACACCCGAAGTGTTGAAACAAAATGGCTATTTTTGTTGTGATTTTATAACATATTTATGTTATAATTTTCAAATAATTAATTATATTTTCTCTACTCTGTATTGAGGACTCGTTTAAGAATAGTATTTGTTGGTTATTGGAATTTAATCCGTATACACCATATAATGAAATGGATTGTTCGACACTTTATTAATGTATTTCGTGTTTATATGTTATTTTAATAACATATTTTATTTACTTAAATAAATTGTATCTTTTAAAATAACGTATAAACAGTGTGTGTGTATATATATATATATATATATATATATATATATATATAGATAGATAGATAGATAGATAGATAGATTTATATATATATATATATATATATAGAGAGAGAGAGAGAAAGAGGGTGAGAAATAGATAGTAAAGTGATGTTTATGTTGATCTCATTAAACAATTGCATGAAGGAAAGGGTCTGCTGAAATTTTAAATTTAAATTCTAAATTTCTTATTAATCATGTGATTAAGTATATAAAAAACATATAAAATTGACATTCTAAAATCATAGTACCACTCTCCTTCATGAGCATGTATAATCACATCAATACAAACCTTACTTCAGTCTGATGAAGTGCTAAATGGCGAAACGCATCAAAGGTAATGTTTGTCATAAATTTGCTTTAATTTGTTATTTTTATTTTTATTTCATAAACTGCTTATAATCTAATTTATTTTTTATTAATTGCCTACAGTCAACTTATTATTTTTTTTACTTTTTATTTTACTAATTGCTTATAAAAGATGTTATTTTAATTTTATTAATTGCTTACAATCGACTTTATTTATTTCTATTAATAATTCAGTGGTTGACAAATATTCACTAAGAATATTATAAGTGCTACTTCTTCCAATTTTTCGTGGCCTATCTCTATGAATCTCTATAGACAAGACAGTATATAAAAACAGAACCTTTTTTTTTCTTTTGAGTTAGTCTTAGGAATCGACAGATATTAACTGTTTCATATTGAGATGAAAAGTTAGAAAGACATATTTGGCAAATTTGAAATCACCAAAAATTGAGAACTAATTTGAAGGGACCATAAAGTCTGAATGAAGAACCAAAAAAGGCACAACTTTTAGGGATTTTCATTTCTCGTACTGGATATGTCCCCATATACATAAATACAGTAGTAAATACTGTATGTTGGTCTGCAGTCGGAGATTCGTCTCCAGCTCTGCTAGTAAATCTCTCTTCCACCAGGCACAGAGGATACCCAGACGAGCCTATGTTGAAGGGAAGAGTCTCGTCTGGGGAAACAGCTACCCGACTGCGTTTTATACACGGTCTACGGGGAATTTTTGCCCGACCCTACGAGCTCGGATATCCCATATTAAATTCGGCCTTGTGCCACATTAGACCACGTGAGGCGTTTGGTAGATATCATGCAGTTGGAGAATCGTCTCCAGCTGTGCTGGTCAAACTCCGGGAAACAGCTATCCGGCCCCGTTTTATACGGAGTCTACGGGAATTTTTGTTTTTTTGGTCGAGACTACGGTCTCGCATAGCTCACATTAAATCCGGCCATGTGCCACATCTGACCGTGTAGGGCGGTTGGTAGATATCCTGCAGTTGGTGATCCATTGTGGAATTCACTTGACTCACTTCTAGCAGTTGATTACTTCTACGCGCCGCTGGCGAATCTTATATGTGTTGTTCTTGTCCTAAGTATTATCGTTCATTACCAAACTTCGTGTGATTATTCTATTAAGTAACCTTCCCTATATTACAACAGTATCATATACTAAAATTTCATAAATATCTATAATGGTTCTCATGAGAACTTCTGGAATTTGTTGCAGATTTTATGGCATAACCCATATATATATATATATATATATATATATATATATATATATATATATTAATCTGTCGTGTTATATCGAATGATTCCTCAGATGATTATGATTTCTTATTATTCCCATTTAGCCAAAATTATTGCCCAACAATGGCAGACTTTGTCGACTGATACTGATTCTCTTGACTTTCAATTTGACAGTCACATACTAACGCTTTCTTTTTCTGTCTTGCTTTGAAGCTTTACACCATAAATTATTTTGTGTGAACTCCTCAGCGCTTTAAAAGCTACAGTATCAATAAAACAATGACATTTTTAAATAAACAGTATCCTTCACAAATATTCCACGAAACTTTTGCGGATTTTGAGTCTAGAACTTACTGAAGATTTAATCGTTTGAATTATAATTTGTAGACGTTTTTCTAAGCGTCTCTGATAAATCTGAATTTGTGCGAGTTGAGGTGACATTTTAGATTGTTGTATATTGGACGTAACTTAATCAAATACAACTTATTAATATAACAAGAAGCAAAAGGCAATATTTTAGGAGGAATGCTCAAACTAGTTACAGGAGTCTATGGAGAAGTTAAGAGGAATTAGTACAGCACCTTTAAAAGTTAGAATTAACACCAGGAAAGGAAAAAAAACATCAGAAATCTGAGTTCTACGATCGTCTTTACTATTAAGTATTTGCAACAGTTTCCAATATTATTTTTGGAAAAAGGCGTTTTTTGGGGGTTTTTTTTGGGGGGGGAGGGCTTTTTTTAAACTGAATATCCAGTCTCTTCTTTTCAAAATTTCAACATTTGTACACAGACACAAACACACACACACACATGCGCGCACACACACACATGCACGCACACACACACACACACACACAAACACACACACACACACACATATATATAAACGTATGATAATGGATTCTAATAGCTTATTTTTCACTTTCGCAAGCCTGAAGCTTCGAAAGACGAAGCCTTGAATGTCAGTAATTAATATATATATATATATATATATATATATATACATATATATATATATATATATATATATATATATATATATATATATATATCCTCATCGTTGAGAAGATTTACAAGTTAAGTCTAATAATTCAAAAAGTATTAAGAATAGGATTTCTATGTGGATGCCAGAAGCTTCAATGCCAAGCAGAGGAAGATATTTCTATAAGAAGTAATTAGTTTCTGTACTTATCATTGTCGTAGTAGGTGAACGTGGGATAGTCTTAATTTTCCCGAATATCTTATTGTAAACATTCTTAGTATTACTTATTTCGGTTACTTCTCCCATCTGCGAAGACAAAATTCTTAGAGGCAATGACCATATCCTGCAGGTTCCTAAGGATACAAATGTTAAATTCCGATGGAGATTACTTCATACAGTTTGCTTAATGATTGTCGAAAATAAAACAGCCTTAGCGTTACAACGAAAACCAAGTTATAGGTAATAAGTTATCCAAAAGTTTATAAGAATGTAAACATGAGAAAACTAAAAGACAAAATAATTCTTTTTTAATCAATGTGATAGTTTGTTTTGTTTTTTAATAACATCCGTACTTTTCTTATTTAAGCATTTTACTAGCTGTTTAATATTGACGACTTACTAACGTTTTTGAAAATCGAGTGAAACGAAATGTCTAGCTTATAATATAACCATGTTGCTTTTCGCTTTAAATAAATCTCAATAGAGTTATCTTGTAAATAAATAAAGGGGCACCCATAAGAGATAAATTCAAATATCTGAAAAGATTATGTATATAAAAAGACATAAGCTTTTTTATTATCAAATCGTATGCGTTCAAAGATTCACAACAAAAAGAGACTTGTTTGAAGCTAAAGTATTTACACAAGTCAAAGCTTTCATATTACTTATCTTAATTAACTAGGCTAATGGTGGGTCTACTGCCTACTCCTGGAGGAAGCCCTATTTCCAAACATCCTAATGACTCATGGAAGATGTCTTTACTCAGTAAAATTGATACTATGTGTGCTAATCGTAATGGAAAAGTCAAAATTTCCTTATAAGGAAACATTCGGCATTCATTGACCGAGCAGTTAGTGCTACCTTCGGTAGGCCAGATGGAAATTTTTAAAAATCAGTTGAAATAGGTATAAAAAGACAGATATATAGGTTACACAGAAGAACAGTTTTGAAAAGGTGTACAAAATGGAAATATTATATGAAGTAGCTCGAATTTGATGGTGGGTATATATATATATATATATATATATATATATATATATATATATATATATATATATATATATAACAATAAAAATATTTAAAAAATAAAATCGTCAGGCACACTGGGTTGTATATTAATATTCTTTCGTTTTTATGATTATTTCATTTACATTCGACAAGTTTCGGCCAACATGGCCTTCATCAGGAGAAAATATATTTTCTGCTTGCTGGTAGCAGTGAACTACAGAAGTGAATATCTTGATGGAGAAATTGAACTTTTGTCTGTAGTTTTCATTTGTTTTTTTTTATTTTTTTATTTTTTTTTAACATGAATTTTGGTCAGACCTTGTGTTGGTCAAACAGTCTCATTTAAGTTGCTATTTAAGATAAGAACTGGATAGATTCTGCTCTTGGAAATTTATATTTACATATATTTACACTTTTTCCAATATTGATGGGAGTTTCCTTCCTAGCCTTTTGTTTGAACTCATGTGGAACGTCA
The DNA here is from genome assembly GCA_963932145.1 of Acanthosepion lycidas. Lineage (NCBI taxonomy): Eukaryota > Metazoa > Mollusca > Cephalopoda > Sepiida > Sepiidae > Acanthosepion > Acanthosepion lycidas. The sequence continues at coordinate 1,461,266 of OZ010577.1, forward strand.
ACATCTTGATTATGCTATAATTTTCTATTTGAGTGATATGTGATAGCCATTTAAGTTCTTATTGTTGTTAAAAATCTTCAACTGACGTCGCGTCTGCTATTTCTTTTTACAATTCTTTGTGATTCTGTAGCGCCATGTCACAAGCTTTAAACAGGGATGATCCCCAATCAACTTACAGGCTTTATTCGCTGGAAGCTATTTTTAACCATTGATTTAAGAAAGCGATTGTCTAGAGCTGGCTGTTTAGATATTTCTGAACGAGTTTGATGCTATGCGTGACTTCCACATGACAGTCTCGATCGGACAAAGCTATTTAACATGACTCTCGTTTGCAGGTTAATGTTTTGGTTTTCTAGCAACTTGAATTGTTTGGCAAAACTATATCTAGCTCAGCCTGTTCTAAACTCAATTTATAGCCAATAAACTTTGATGGAAATATGTGGTAACTGATCCTCTCACTGATGCGAACTTACTGATATTTTAAATAGAATTTAGCGGTAACATGTTAGATCATTAACTTCACAGAACACAGAATATGGCGAGTAAAACTATACCATAGCTTTTCTGTCAGGTGATCGTCTCTTAAAAGTTCAAACGCCTTGCGTCATGTACCAACACATAATGTGCCCCACAGATAGCGGGCATGGCCTAAGTTAAACAAAGACAGATATGAAAAATAAAGAACTTGAAGCTCTACACATACAACAGCCAGTCCTTTTGAGCCCTAGCAATCAACGCAGGCATCGTCTAGAACTAGCTACTCAGACCAACCCTATTCTTACTTTACATAAATGATCTGTTTAAGAGTATAATCAGATAATTTGTTAATATCTATGCTGATGATACAACAGCATACGGGTGCACCTCCAAAACTAAAGATAATCAGAAATTGGCATTTGATTTCTCTTCTGACCTAAAGTCTTAGTGAAGGAGGCGGAACTGGCTGGTTACATTAATACCTCGAAATCCAAACTAATTACATTCCAACATCGCTGATCAGACCCTGAGCTGTCACCAATAAAGATTAATAGCTGTTCTCTCAGGGTTAGGTCTCATGCGACTATTGGGCACTTTAAACTCAACTCAGACCTTAGGGAACTAGAGCATTTAAATTTAATGAATTGGTCATAATTTCGATTTAAAAGAAACTTACTTTATTTATAAGAGAAGGCAATTTACCAAGACGAAAATGTATAGAAAGAGCTTTAAACGCTAGATTATCCATAGTAATTAGG
>OZ010577.1:1467500-1516509 GCA_963932145.1 Acanthosepion lycidas
AATCAATTTTCCTGTTCTGACAACAAAGAGATTTCTTGTTAGAAATACAAAATTACCGAGAACCCCAGGCCGCGTCGGGCCCACACACCAGGTTTTGGTCGGTACCCATATAAACGACTGTCTATGGGTCGTTCAAGAGCAGTTGAGTAGAGAGAAGTTGGAGTTGGAGTTAAGTTGGAATTGCAGCTGAGTTGAGATGGTTTTGAACCAGGGTGTTGACTCGCAGAAGCTGACCAAGAGATTCCATGACCTCCGACTTCGCCTAACCTACCAACAGCAAGTTATACTGTCGAACGAAGTTAAGCCAGCACTTAAAAACTAAACCTGTTGATTTAGAGATCCAATTTGCTTGAAACATAGAAGTGTCACATGTAGTAGGAAACGGGCTGGGAGAAAAACACGCTCCTGTATATAACAAAAGGATAAAGTCAAATTGTTATTTCTTAACATACTTGAACCTCTTGGGTTTTTCTTTCATTTATTTTTTTTCTTTGCGCTTGTGCAATGTCACCTTCAATTTGGACTCTACGGCCGGACGCCTGATTGATCTCGTCTACCTAAGATCAAAGTCACAACGTGGGTAGGTTAGGTCTCGAGTGCGAAGTCACTCCAGTAACTAGACGTTGCAAGTGAGCTGTGAACAATAGAGTTGGCATTGAACCGGTACAACTAGTGAATCCGTTAACATCGACGACCAGTACTCGACCCTGGTGCCACATATTGGTGCCGTAACCACTGGATTCGACACTGGACGGCTGAGTGTCACATATTGGTATCCTGACCAGGAGATTTCGCCGAGTAGCGACGACCACCGAACAGGCTGGTGGCAGCGACAAAGAGTCAACCGCAAAACGCCGGTAGAAGAAACGTTACAGCTTCGCGCCGCGAATGGGAGTTGACCACGGGCCGACGGCTTGGTATCACACTGTATCACATGTATAGCGTTCGCAACAATTATATGTCTCACCATTAATAGGATTTTCCGAAAATAATGCCAGATTTTAGAATAAACATTTTACTTGTCTTCTAATGCATATTTTTCATAAATGTTGTTCAAAAATATATTCCTCATTCCTAATGATTAAAGTGTCCTCCTCTTTCATAAGTTTATATTAATAGCTTTCAGAATTTAAGTTAAAGCATTATATTCTCCTGACTTTTAACAAGAAAAAAGAAAAGAGTTATTTACTTTTTGGCATGAGTTATCCATAATATTTCTTAAATCTCTGTTGACATTAACAGTGCGTGTGCCGAAGGACCTTATTATGATCCGACAGTATGACAGTGGTTTTTGAAGCTCCGCAGTGGATATACGGGTCTTGAATATCAAGGAGGTAGAAGACGTTTATCTGCAATTGAGAAACAGCATCTGAAAACACTAATCGAATAAAAGCTACATCAATGTTTCAGAGAAATGTCTCAGATAATGGATGTCAGCATTGTCAGATCATCTGAAGAAAATATGTAAGGGAAAAAAAACTCGATAAATGAGTTCCACGTGAAAACCATGAAAGTCAAAGAGGGTGACCTTTTCAAGTGTGTTTGATGCTGCATCTGCGATATTCGAATGATCAATTTCTTGATCGAATACTGACTTGTAATGAGAAATGGATTCTTTATGAGAATCGTAAACGATCGCCTCAATAGATTGATCATGAAACATTCAAAGACATTCCAAAACCGAAATTGCATCAATTAAAGATTGTGATGTCTGTCTGGTGATCCGCCATTAGCCGTATCCATTACATCTTTCTGAAATCTAACCAGTGCATCACTTCAGAGGTTAACTGCCCGCAACGTGATGAAATGCACATTCAGGTAGCAAAATTTGACACTGATTAATCGACGATGTCCAATTCTGAAAATACCAGGCCACATGTTGCCAGTATGACACTGCAGAAGCCCACTGACTTGAGATATGACACATTGCCACATTTACCATATTCCCAATATTCTCACACATTGACTACTATTTTTGCAATCATCTTGACATATTTGTTTAGCCAAAAGTCATTCCGTAGCAGAGAAGATGCAGAAACTTCATTCAAAGTTTCAATGACGTCCAAACATTTAGATTGTTATCGTAAAGACATAAATAACTTTGCAACTCGATGGCAGAAATTGATTCTAAAATCGGACATTATTTTCCGAATAACCGTAAAGGAAATTGATGTGGGTGCCAAAGTTGGGCCCACAGAAGTAAAACGCGGAACACGGATTAGATGTAAGAAAGATATATTAACAACAGGTTACAGAGATAGTGTAAGCAGAGCTTACTATAAGTTAGTGTTCAACACTGGTAGTCGTACGAGACTCTCACTGTTTCTCTCTATCACTCTCTTGTAGAGTGCTATGTCGCCTACTTAATATAGGCCTATTGTGTAGGTAGTTTCCGATCTCACAATAGAAATGAAATTGTTTACGACCTGAATGAACAAGAAATTAAACATTTTGCCCGATATATATATATATATATATATATATATATATATATATATATATATCAGTCTGTTCATATCTATCTATCTTTCTATCTCTCTCTCTCTCTCTCTCTCTATATATATATATATATATATATATATATATATATATATATATATATATATATATCAGCCTTCCTGTGTTGTGCGAAGTGCTGATTTCAGCACAGTTAACATACATTAATTAGGGCATGACAAGTGTTTCTAAAATCGCATATTATTTTCCGAATAACCTCAATTTAAATGAAAATTTCTACCTTCTGAAAAGACATATATATATATATACACCTTTCTGTGTTGTGCGAAATTCTAAATTGAAAAATTATTTATTATCAATAGGGCGAACTTTTAATTATGTTTTATTAGTTCAGCGACATGAAGTAAAAACATTTTGCCACATTTTATCATAGTCCCTTTTTATCTCACCCACTGATTTCATTTTTTCAAGCATCTTTCAATGTATTCATTGGAGAGTAGACACCTATCTACCGAAAAATAAATAATACAATATTAATTTGCTGATAATTTCTTAACATTGGTTATATTAAGGCTATATAATAACTCCATAGTTAGGTATATATATTAAAAAACGTTGGCCTTATTCCTGGCTACTTTTATCTCATCTGTTGTTAGCGATAATCAAATCGATTACCCCGTGTTACTCGAGTGGGTTTAAAACTGGTCGTATGTTGAAAGAAAGGAAACTGAGGCGGTTGTTTCAATTAATTTGCCCATGGATGTATATATGTAAAAGATAAATGTTTCAAATTTGATAAACCAATCCGGTCTATTTTCAGTTACTTTGAAATCAAATATATCTACTTACATTATTTACATATGAACTCTTGTCCTCATCTTTGTTGCTATTATCCAACCATTGTACATTCTAACATTCAAATTAGGCCTTATTCCTGGATACTTATATCTCATCTGTTGTTAGTGATGATCAAATTAATGCTCTATGACTTTTGTATTCATCAGACATTGATTAATAAAAGAAAGAATAAACTGAATCGAATTTCGTGTAGGGTCAATCTTCCAAATGCAAATACACCGAGTTCTTTGAAAATCAGAATCCAATGTTTCGGATTTTAATTAACTCGATCTATAATCAATCGTTTTAATCTAGGAGAGAAGGACTATTATAAACCTTCTTGATGAAGATTATTCGCTTATATATTGTCACTATATAATACAAAGGTCCATGTTAATCTATGAAAACGTTTTGTTTATGTCTTGCATTTCCCGCCGTCTTTATTTTCTAATATTGAAGGACCAGAAATAGAACTACTCATAGTGAACAGCGGCAAAATCCGTACTACACTATGTTCCTCTACACTGTTCAAGTTCTTCGATTATTTGTGTCACATCACATACATGATTAAGTAAAAAAAAACGACTTGTCATTCTGCCAATCATCCACAGCAATCGGTAGGAAATAAAACAAAAACTAAGGACCATACAATATCTAACATAAACCCTATCATCTTGTGACTATGTTAATATTGTCAAAAATTTCTCAATATGACCCCAGCTATCCGCACCTCCTCGCAATATTTACAGGAAACAAAGCAGCCTCTGAGCAAACAACTTGATAACAAGATAAAATTTACGACGATATATCGTTTAAGTCTCTATACATTTCTCGCTTCTGTAATTTCAGTATGTCTAATCAAAAATTAACACTGAATTATTTTTTAGTATTCAATTACCATTTAATTGATGGCATAATTTATTTGTATTATTTAAATTACATATTTAAATCATTAAATATTAATTAATTATTTTAATATTTATCATTTAATTATATGTATATAATATATATTATATATATTATATATATAATATACATATAATATATATAATATAATATATATAATATAATATAATATAATATATATATATATATATATATATATATATATATATATATATATATACATATATATATATATATATAAATATATATATATATATATATATATATATATATATATATATATATATATATATATATATTTGGGGTGAAACAAATTGGTGCACAAAACCTAAATTGGGTAATAGCAATTCATGGATTTACACTATGTATTTATACAATAATACACACACACGTGCACACACACACACACACACACACACTTATATACATGTATATTTGTGTGTGTTTGTACGTGAGTTCAAAATATGGATTAAATCCAATAGAATGATTAAATTGAGAACAAGTGGGAATTAGTTTCCAAAATATTTGGTAAGTGGAATAATGCAGAGTTATGTTTTAATTTTTAAATATTATGTTGTTTACTTTCCATTGGTTGTTTGGACGTCACGTGTATAAATTATGGCGTCTGTGTGTATAATTAATGAAACGTTAAGCCAATTTAATTTTGTATCAAAATCTATCTCTTACAGAAAATGAATTATTACACGCCCATTAGACATCTTCGATATTTATTCTAACTCCACCTTTTCAAAGTTAAATTCTGTAATTGAAGAAGAAACGCTAAATTTATAATGTCAATTAAAATGTTTATCATGTCAGCTTTAATTGTACTTAGTTATGTAATTTCCGGACATCTTTTCTTGCTACATGTCCTTATAGCATTGATCCACTATTTTTATTAGGTTGGTGCAAAAATAATGTCGTTTTCTCACATATGTTACTATGTGAGAAAACAACATTATTTTTGCACCAACCTAATACGAGCAATGTTTATGTAATCACTTTACATGTCCGAGTAAAGGGAATCTACTTTTGATTGTGTTTCTCTAAGATTTACATTTTGTCCTGTATATAAAGCATATAATTAAAAATTTGATGTTTTTACTAATTATACAACAAAGTCAGGGCCGGAGAGCCACTCAATGTAGAGTGTTACTGAATAAGATTTTTGCATAAATGTAAGAGGGCAAGAAGTGTAAAATATGAGAATATGTAGGAAAAATAATGGTTGACTAAACTGGAAAGAGCACTCGGGAGTCAAAGTAGAGATACTTGGGAAGATGATGTCCGGTTGGAACTTCCTTCTTACTAATGGAATACGAAGAGAATTGGAGGTGGGGCGATTTTTTTCAGTGTGCACGGGTTTTAGCTGTGAAGGCCTGAACTGGTGAAATGAAAATGTTTGAAATAGTGATGGAGTAGCGTGAAGCTTACGATGTTTTGTCTGTAAGAAAGTGTGTTTTTTTGGGGGGGTGGGGGAATAACTCATCGCGCACATATGGCAGTAATTTCACATTTAGTTTCATCTAGCCCGTGTAAAAGGAGAACATAGCAGGAAAAGTCAGTTACTTTCTAAAGACGAATTGACCATGTTTCCAGCATCTTTATCAATAGATCCTTATACTCGAAGATTGATTTAACGTGAATACCCGTAGACATTCAAAGCGTAGAACATTCTTGGGAGTGCAACAGGTCATGATGACTGGCGAAAATTCAGGCTCTGTTCAGGGACTACGACCTTGGTTTAAGAGGTATTGAATCTTACAAATGCGTTTTTTCTACATTGAGCCGTTAGAGGTTAGGGGAGGGGAGAGACCAGCTGCCAAACTCTGGTTATATTGATGTTTAGAGATGCGTCCTTAAAAACAGTTTTATAATTTGGTCTACTTTGTGGTTTCGGTCCAATGTAAATATAACTAAATTGCAAATTCCAGTTGAAAATTAAAAAAAAAATGTTTTGTTATTCATTTCTATATTGCTATTTTATAATCAATATAAAAATAGATTGATATTGTTGATATCTTTCTTACCTATTTAAATACTTCTTCCCTGAAAGTCTTAACGACTTAAACATTTAGATCACAGTCTGAGATTAAATGCAGTAAGCAATGCTTAAATGTAAGTCTGAAATATTGACATTTGACAGGGTATATTTTCAAAATTTAACAAATTATCAATTATTAAAATATATATAAATAACTAGTAAAATGTTCAAATCTATTGAATTTTAAAGGAAACGCAAATTTCTCAAACTGTGAAATGACAATGTCACACAGAAGGAAAGCAAAGTCAGCTCACGTAGCGCTGGGTTATGTTTACTCAGATTCATATATTCACAAACACACACACACTCACACACACACACACATATATATATATACCAAGTGTATAATTGGTGTATATGGAACGAATTCGAATAACCAACAATTACTATTCTTAAAAGAGTGCTCAATACAAAGTAGAGCAGATATAATTATTTATTTAAACAATTTATAACATAAACATGTTATAAAATCACTACAAAAATAGCCATTTTGTTTTGCCTTCAACATTATCATTTGATAAGACACCGGCAGTGTTGAAACAAAATGCCTATTTTTGTAGTGATGTTTATGTTATAAATTGTTTAAATAAATAATTATATATATATATATATATATATATATGTGTGTGTGTGTGTGTGTGTACATAAAAACTGTTTTTAAAACTAAATCTATATAGCTCGCTGCGTGTTTGTGTGTGTGTGTGTGTAGATATTACATAAAATTTCAATATAAAAATGTGGTTTTATCATTCATATCGAACATAATTTAACATATATCTCAGCTAACCTATTTTTTTCTTAAGGGAGATAAGAGATTTGCATATTCAGCTATAAAAGTATCATTGTTTTATTATCTGTCTATATTTCTGAGATAAGGTATTGAAACTATTTATTTTATTGTCTATGACTTTAATATCATATTCACGATGTTTATGGCCTTCTTCAGGTGATATATGTAGGAATTTCGAAACGAATCCTTTTTTTCGTCCATTATTCTACTTTCAGTTATTTTCTTTTAGTAATTGAACTCTCCAAGTTTCTGTTCGCCTCTGCTATGGCCAGGTATCGAACTCGTAACTCTTTGGGTCAAGTCATTGGATTAATTGACCCAACGTTTTTATCCACTCGGTCATGTGTCCTTAGTGATGTCGTGAATATAGCAATAAATATGAGAACAACAGTCGGAACAATGTAAATAATGGCAATATTTACAATAGCTCACCTTGAAGAAGGAGGGAGCGTACAATGGCCGAAATGGTGTGAATATGGCAATAAAGATGAAGATAACAGTCCAACCAATGTCGTGTAAATAGTTACAACACCTCATCTCAGAAATATGGACAGATCCTGAAAAAGTATATATTAAGTTTTACTCGTCATATGGAATTCGCTAAAGTTAATGACGAGTTGATCTAATATGTTACCTCTAATGTCTATTTAGAATACCAGTAAGTTCACACCAGTTTTCCCAGTGAGATGGTTCAGTTACCATATATTTCCATCAGAGTTTATTTAACAAATTTAGTATAGCAGATTAGAAAATTGAGCTTAGAACACACTGAGCTATATATAGTCTCCCTCAAGTTGCTACAAAAGCAAAACATTTACCTGCAAACAAAAGTTATGTTCTAAAATAGCTTTGTCGGGTGGAGACTGTCATGTGGATGTCACGCATAGCATCAAACTCGTTTAAAAATATCTAATCTCTCAGCACTATACAATCGCTTTCTCAGATCAATGATTAAAAATAGCCTGTAAGTTGATCGCGGATCATTCCTCCTCGAAGCTCATGGCGTTACAAAATCACCAATAAGAAATGTTCGGCTACATCTGTTATGACAATAAAGATGGAGACAGCACTCCGAAAAAATGTAAATAGGGTAAATATCTGTGTTTTTTTAGTAGTTTTTATTCTTCTGTTGTGATCATTATAAATTAGTAATTATTTTGTTGATGCATTTTATCATTAAATTCTCTAGTTATTGAAATAGAGTTATTTCTACCCGGAAAGCTGTAATGACTTAGCATTTAGAATACCAACTGCGTATAAAGGAATTTAGTGTGGAGAAGTATGTAATATTGATATTGATATATTTTGAAACTGTAACAAATATTATAAATTATAATATTGTAATTATAACAACATGTTAGTTCCTCACGTTCCCAATGGAACATTGAGCGACAAGAGCTCTACATTAAGCACAATCCTGGCCTGTCCTGCAGCTTCCCTCCAGGACAGACCCATCTCAGCCAGGTCTTTTTTTGTGCTCTTCCACCAGGACTTGAATGGTCTGCATCCCAGTCTATGTCCCACCATCCAGCTTCATAATAAAACTGATTTCATTTACTGTATAATAACATCCCGCATATAAAATCAATAACAACCCAAGTAGTTAACTCAATCAAACGGCTTTAATTACGGTAATTTCGATAAAACCATTTTATAAAACGCATAGATATCTCAAAGAAACTATTGCACAGTTCAGTGGAAAAAAAGAAAAGGAACTTGGCCCGCAAATTGCAGGACTGCATAGAGAGTAAGGAAATGGTAAAATCCTCATAATTAAATAGTAACAAAAATAACTAAGAAAAAAAAATATTGAGGTAATAGACTTCTTGTCAGAATATAATGACTGCCAGTAACACTTACGTGCAAATTATTCTGAAGCATCAGTTCTCGTTTGAAAGCCGAAGTGTTTACCCTGACCAGTTATATAGATGGATACCTGCGGCTTGAGAACGTCCGATACTGTAAGCTACCGTCTACAATTCGAAATATGTTTCGGCTTTAAATATCCATTAAACGGTTAATAAATCGTACAGATCATTAAATATAACTGAAAGAAAACACTGGCTGGCTAATCAGAATATAATATTTTTAAAAGCTCCGTTTACCGGCTTCATTTTTTGATTGACTGCAAAACTTTTTCAGCCGCTGAAAAACTCAACTTCTATTCAGGAACTCTTGTCTTATTAGCATATGGACGTGTAGTGAGTAACGACTATTACTACTACAGTGATTCTATTCCGAACTGACAATTGTAGCTTTGAACTTGACAAAGATACATTTAATAAAACACACTTCAGGACGTTTGTCCATTTTGGATAAGTATACAGTGTTCGGACTCGTATCTTCATCTTCGTTGTTATAGTCACGAATCTTCGGCTGTTACAGTATTAATTGGTCTGAGATTTTCGAAAGAACACTTTAATCAAATTATAGAGTAGATTGTTCTCAACCTGCTCTCTATGCTACACAATCTCTGATATTAGCTTATTCTATTTAATTCATCTTTGTAATGTCAATTTTTCAGTTTGTTTTGAAGCCGATTATATATATTTGTCTATATTTCTGAGATGAGGTATTATGTACACTATTAACATTATTTGGACTATTGTCCTCATCTTTGTCGCCATAGTTATTACAAAGTTTCGGTCGTTGTACGCTCCGGCCTTCTTGCGGTGGTTGGAATGTCGAACTGAACCCTTTACTTCGCTCACTGGTGTAGACTCTTCTAGTTCCACGTGCCATGTTTAATGGATGTCAGTTAATTCCCCTCTTCAGGTTCTCCACCGCCTTAACCACGTATTGAACTCACACTCTTTGTTTGCCATCACTGGATCTAACTAACGCCTTTACCCACTCTGCCATGTGTCCTTAACGATAGCTGTATTTTTTCTCATTTCTGTGCGTGCGTTATTAAAAGACTCTTATTATGTGTAGTGATTCTTCTAGTCTTATTTTCGAGTATTTTCTCTATTATTCTAACCGTGGTGGAATAAAGGGTTTGTTTCGATTTTCCCAGTCTACCTAATACAATATACACTAGAATAAACAAACGATACGCTGTGACTATCACACAAATATGAGGAAGCTAATTCGAATAGACCAATGTATAATACATTTTCATCTCAGCTGTTCAAACAGCAAATTATATAGGGATATTATTACAGGGTGCGATGGATAAATTGCCATCTAAATTACGCACTGACATCTCATTTTAACAGATATATTACACGAAATATTCTTGAAATACGGAAGAGAAAATTTACTCAATAAAAGTGCCATTGGCTTCAATTACGGCCTCCAAACGACTTCGGAATCACCTGCAACTCTTCTGGATATTTTTCTTGTTTAAGTTTGGTGAATGCTGGCATAATACTTGCTTTGAGTTCATCTTTGGTGTTGCAAGGAGTTTTGTTAGTCTTTCGCTCACTTGCGCCCCACACATAATAATCAAGAAGTTGCATTCTGGGGAGTTAAGTGGCCAGATGTAATGGGTGATGTGGCCGTAGAAATTGTCTGACTGCCATGACGAAGTTCTCCTCCTTGTGTAACATGGTGCAGAGTCCTGTTGCCAGGCATAGGGTCTTCCAGGTGCCATCTTCTTAACCCAGGGATGCATTCAAGGCACTTGATGTAGGCTTCTATATTCAGTTTGAGTTCCTGTGGGAAAATGAATGGAGGCATAACGTCGCCATCATTAGTGATCACTCCAAACACACTCGTAAGTACCATTAAACTTATCGAACTCTTTCCAAATCCTCTGCACTCTCCTCAGATTGACACCGAAACACTCTGAAATGTTCGTATTGGAGGTTCCGGCGCGAATGCCAAGCATTAGAGCAGGTCGTTTAAAAAACAAAAAAAACACATGGTGCTCTTTTTCTCACAGACGACCGTACACTACTGTGTAGTGGACAAAATAAAATAAAAAACACGTAATCTGCATGATCGAAATTAAAAATGTAAAATGGCAACAATTTACCTATCGTACCCTAATATATTCATTGCATATTAAAACATTGAGTGCTATGAGACGTTAATTACAAAACATCCCCCATTTGAGATTCTCACTTTGTTATCATTTTGTTCTCCGTGTGTTGCTCTGAATAGTATCTGCTTTCTCCCGAAACCAATTAGAAAATTGGGAAGCTCCATTTGTTCCACAAAAATGGAAAAAAAAAAAACGTTGAAAACGGTGTTAACAAAAAATTCCAGATTTTTATTTCATAAAAATTGGTTAAACAATTAAAAAATATATTTCTCAATGTTAGAATTAAACTGAAAGATGATGAGTGTCCCTGATTTTAGAAGTATGTTCCGTTCTACCAGCGGACACAATAGGCATTCAATTTGCAACCTAAATGTCTATATTTCCCCAGTGTATCAATGTGCAGCGAAAATTCATTTTGATATGCATACACTCGATTGGTTTACTTCAATGAATAGATAGAGAGAGAGAGAGAGGGAGAGAGAGGGGGAGAGAGAGGGGGAGGGAGAGAGAGATAAAGAGAAGGTGATAGAAAGGGAAAGAGTGAAATTCTTTCTTTCTTTCTTTTGAGGAAGGTTTTACGCTTGATTCACGTTTTGCGATCTCAGACAAATACTATTCTTTTCTTCCAAAATCTACATAGCTGCCCTTTGTTGGAAAAAGTATTTTTCGTACAAACCCACAGCTCTCCAGTTCTCTCACTCTTTCTTTTCTTGTCCTTGCAACTTTCGCACTCTCTCTCTCTTTTGTTCCCTCTCACTCTCTCTGTCTCGCCATGCAAAAAGCACAGAAAAAGTAAGTTGCGTACCTTTACATATAACATTTATTTGTTGGACAGAACCAGTATTCACTGAATAATATTGTAAAAATATTGTTGTACTGCTGATGCTCTCTCTTTCTCTCTCTTTATTTATGTCTCTCTCACTCTTTTCAAACTGCCTCCCTGTCTCTCTTTTTCGGTCTCCGTGTCTCTTTGATCCGTTACTCTCTCTCTGACCCCAGCTTTCTTTCTGTATCTTGCTCTCTCATTGTCCGTATGTTATCTTCATCTTTCTATCTCTCCCTCTCAATATTTTCGGTATGTTCCAAATATAAGCAGCCTTATATGCGCGTGTTGGCGTGCATACACAGGCAAGCAAATAAATAATCACCAAATTTATTCATAAGGTATAAATATGACAGTACTCGATGTATTTAGACAGAACAAAGATATATATTAATAAATATACACATACCTACGTTTTGGTGTGCGACTTAAGTTTCGCTGGTTTTCCAGCTAGTCGAGTACAAAGTATATCTTATGTAAAATAATAATTATATAAAAATACACAGATGTCATAGGAGAAGAACGCTGCTTCATAGACCAAAAATAAAATAGTACAAAAGTTGCAGGAAATGAAGTGCAGGTAGGATTCATTTTTAAAAAAAAGAAAAAAGAAATGATGGAAAAAATAGAAATTTGATATTACTACTGGAGACGCTGCTCTGGTTCTGTCATAGTAACGCTTGCCGGGTTAAAGGGAGATAATCGAATATGAAACCTAAAGATTAGTAAAAAAAATATATAATAAAAAAGAGGAATTAATCTGGCTTCTGGTATTTTAAGAGAAACGATTTTCTGTGCCTACAGGCTATCATGAGTTCGTTACGCTTATTAAGTCGACTAGATTGCTAATATTTTTGAGGATGATTTCTTTCTAATAGATATAGATTACATCGCCCCAACCCTGCCGAAAAATGGCTTGGTTTAGGCTACGAATTCCCAATTTACGTCAGGTATGTAGGCATCTGTTTTGATACTTTAGTTTAAACTTAGAGGGTGCTGTGGCGTTTGCCTTTTTTTTTGTTGCTAAGGATCATTTTGTGATGATAGAAACGCTTTTTCTAACTATTACGACAATTATATTTTTGATCATCACGGCTACCATTGCTACTAGTACTGCTTAAATATTTATTAAGGGTTACACTATTATGTTGGGGTAAATATTGTTCAAGGTTTTTAGTGCAGCTGTAGCTAGCCTTGTTGAAGATTTTTCTGAGTAAGGTATTATGACGTTACTGGATAGGGCGGATGGACCAAATAATCTTGTAGTTGCTATTCTTAGATTTACTATTGGTATTCGCAATAGTGTTAGGGAAGTACTTTGGTTCAACATTATGCTTGATTTTATTTAATGCATTAACGTATTTGGTTCTTTATTTGTCAAAGATGTGTTTACTGCTGAAGTAGTGGAGAGTCTATGTTGTACAGATTTGTGGAGATTATTGAGTATACATGGAGAATGGTTGGATTCCTTACTAATATATGTATGATTATAAAGTTCCTTATTATACGGCAAGTGCACTCCTCTGGATAGATCGAATATAGTGTCTAGGACATTGATCAACTAGTCCGTGATACTAAAAATATTTGATTAGTTGTTTTCTAAACCGGTCAGTTTTTCTGACTTTGAATTATGTAGAAGAATCACTCCATCGTCTCTGTAGAGTTCGGTGTTCTCAGTAACGAAAATATATCTGAGCCTCCATAGTAGTAATATGCCAACTAGCTTGCAGGCTTCTGCAGAGTCGAACGCACCCATAAAAGATGGGATTGTCTTTATGGGTCTATACTGAACCATCGTGGTACAGGATGAGCTTTTGCGCTTGTATCATTATGCTGATATCCTCGTCTATGATGGTGCAATAGTTCTATAGTAACCATTAGTTGGGTTTCAATGATCGATGATAAATGTTGAATATGTCAAATTGCATAAATGTACATTTTACTTTTATTTTTAATACAGTAGGTATATGTATATGTATAGTTATTAATACACACACACACACACACACACACACACACATATATATATATATATATATATATATATTTAGGGTTAGTTTAATCAGAGCTATGGCTGAATGGGTTACTTAGGTCTATAAAAATGGACGCGCTAACCATTGTTCTATGGCAGTGGGTCCTTCGATCTACGGGACATTGATTATTCCGGTACACAGTAAAATAATTTGGTCACCTGTGATTGTTTGAGTTTTGACGGCTTATCAAGCCGTTTGTTATTTAATGTCAAACCATATTGTGTGTTTTTATAATAATTATTTTTGCTAGTGAATATTGCTTTAACAATTTTATTTTACAACAATACTATTTTTTCCCAGATACGAGTTTTATTATTTAAACCATAACTTGTGAGAGGAGAAGATGGATTAACATTTTTCTCAAAGGTATTGTCGCGAACTCAACTGTTATTCAAAATCTCCGGTTTCTCATTTCGAGACGCAGTCCAAAACACCGCCTGAATATATTTGCTAACAATGTTAGAAAAAGACAAATTTGCTGAAATTCATATCAGTTTGGGGCTTCGTGTTTTTTTGTGAAAGGAAATTTGACAAATGTTCTCACTGACTAACGGCACGCTCTAAAATGAGTGATTCACTATTCTACCTTTGTATAATGTTTGACTAAATAATCCACAATATATATATATATATTAGGTTGGTGCAAAAATAATGACGTAATAATGTCGTTTTTTGACGTTAAAAATACGTCAAAAAACGACATTATTGCGTCATTATTTTTGTAACAACCTAATATATATAATATATATATATATATATATATATATATATATATATATATATATATATATATATGAGTGTGACCTTTTATATAATTACAATTTGTTTTCAGATTAGGTAAATTTTTATTATTATTAAATAATTAACGGCTTTATTGCTTTTAATTGACAAAGTCCGCCATTATAAATGAAGTGCAAGATGATCCTGCTGTCCTCTCTTTTATGGTAAGGCACCAAAAGGCACAAATCATTGAGTGTTCGTGCGCGCCCGCAAGAGAGAGAGAGAGAGGGAAACGAATAAGAAGAGGTTGTTAAGTCACTTCTTCAAGCAAATGAAAACAAAATACGAGAGGATAGATTTTAAATTTTTGTTACAAAGGCAATATTATATTTGTACTTAATTTCTTTATGAAGCCGTTAGATTTCTATAAAAGGGACATTGAAAGGTGCCAGTAGGCATTTAAATAGGATTTCTTTTTCATCCTATTTACAATCTTCAAGCAATGTTCTAATGTTATTCCAACAGCCTGCCAATTTGAAAATGTGCCAACGCTCTCATCTAAACGCTGTCTGCATCATCATTCCATTTGCTTTTTGCTTTTTTCATTGGATCTTAAGCCATTACATTTGAAGAAAAAATCCGCCTTATAATCTATTTTAGCTCCTATCCAGCTTTAATACCGTTGCGATAAACACGTAGGAATAACTAAACAAGAAAAACAAAAACCAAATATATCTTGTCGACGCCATTTTTGAACAACAATTTAGATCTGCTCTCTATGTAAGAACACCAATAAGATTCTAACCGAATGATGAAAATATATTAAGTTTCCAACATAATTAATTTCCTTCTGAATTCAGAGGTGAATAGTAATCTAATTCAGATCAAATATTAAGTAACATCTGAGGTTTACTTGTTGATACACAGCCGTATATTTAAAAGGACGTATCATTTTATAACATTTATCAATTTTTCTAAGATCTTGTAACTATTTATATCGTTTCGACTGTTGTCGCCATTCATTATTAACACATTCACGACGTTTCCGTCGGAATTCTTCAAGTATTTCTCCAGGTATTAAATACACTGATAAAGATTTTTCTTATTCTACGTGCCTTGCTTTTAAACCGATATTACATAAAAATCCAACGCTCTTTGATTTCTAAAAGAATTTTCCTGTTTCTTAATACTCTGCTTAGATTTTGGAAGGTATCTTTCATTATTTCAATTCGCCTTCGGATTAACATTTACTGTGCTCTTTTAAAATATTACCTAGATATTTAAATTATCATACTTGTTTCATTTTGGGGTTTCCATTTTGAATTTCGCACCCTGGATTGTTATTTTGTTGGCAACAAAACATTGTCTTCTTTCAACTGATGTTTAGACCTTTCTTCATTTTCCTACATTCTAGAAGATTACCTGGTCTATTATTGCTCTTCTGAAAAACAACAGTAGACCAGATGACAAAAACAATAGAATATAATAAATCAATTATTTGGCTATAGTTCAGGATGAAAAGGCATTTGACTCAATCAAACATTCGGCAGTTTTTAACTTAAAAGAGAAAAGTATTAAGAAAAATTATATTTTTTAACATATATATATATATATATATATATATATATATATATATATATATATGATTATTTTATCGATTGGGTATTGATTTCAGTGTTCACTTTCATATGTTCTCTCTGATAATGAGCACATTAAATAAATATAACATATATATATATATATATATATATATATATATATATATATATAAGTGAACATTGAATTCAACACTCAGAGGCGACAGGCTGTTTCATACTAGACGCAATCGCCAAGCCGCGAATGTTGGATTTTTCCTCGACCATTTATATGGTCAGTGGCGCATTGTGTGTAATCTATTCTGGCTGTTATTTTTGCGGGAGTGGCTTGTTTGTTTATTTGTTTGGGCTAATTTATTCATCTGTCTTTCATTTACATTTTGTATTATTTATTCTGTATGGTTTTTATTAAGGTAGTAAAAAAGTTTTTGGAGCGTTGATATGCTTAGGTTGCTTATTTAATAGTTTGTCTTAGTCTGGGAAGATAATTATAGTTTATTATTTATTTGTACAATTGCTTGCCGTAGCCTATTAGGTTATTTTGGCGGGGAAACACTTTTTAATTTATTTATTTGGATTCATAATTTTTACTTGTTTTTGCTTAGTTATGCTTCTTTTTATTAGTTGTAATGTTTAGCGGGGACGATTTGTTAATTTATATATTCATTTGGATTAATTTTCATTTGTTTTTTATTTGTATATTTTATTTACCGTATTTGGTTTTCGATTTTTGAATAGCTTAGTAATGTTTATTTTTTTATCGTTATATAGCAGTTATAGCTATTTTTACGTCCAGTTTTTGGATTGGTTATTGTAGTCTATTCTAACGGTTATTTTAGTGGGATTGATTTGTTAATTTGATTATTATTATTTACTTTAATTATTTGGGTTGATTATTTTTACTTGTTTTTTTTTATGTATTTTATTTTTATTTTTATTTATTCTATTTCGTCTATTCTAACGGGAGTGGGTGTTAATTTGTTTATTATTTGTTTGGGTTCATTTATTTTACTTCTTTTTTTACATTATTTTGCTTATGTTTATTTATTCATTTCAGTTTTCAATTTTTAAGAAACGTAGTAAAAATTTGTCTTCACGTCTGCATTTTAAGATGAGCTCAGATCGTTTATTTAGTAATTTACTTTGGTCTAGGAAATTAATAATAGCTATTTTTTCCACCAAGGAAAGTTTACAGATCTTTGATATATATATATATATATATATATATATATATATATATATATATATATATATATATATATATATAACAAGGCTTAAACGGAAAGGGACGCTGTGTAATTGAGAAAATTTGACAAAAATAATATCAAATATAAACAATAAATATGACGATTATCTAATCTAGCGAGGACCTATATTTTTATGTTCAAAACGCATGCAAAAACACACATACACAATAACTTATACATTTTGTCAAATTTTCTCAATTATACAGCATCCCTTTCAATTTTAATTTCACCCGCCCCATCTTTCTTCCCCACCACTTCTTTCCTTACCTCTCCCTCCTTCTTTAAGATTTGATCGGACATGGTGTGTGTATGTCACCACGAAATGTATCTTTATTGTATTAGACATCCGACAACAATCATTTTTCCCCTTCCACTCACACCTATTTTTTAAATAACCCTCTCTGTTAAACCCCTCTCTTATGAACTAACATTCGTCCCACACTCTCATACTTACACTCTCCCTAAATTTTATTTTTATTTCCGGAGTAGGTTTTTTTCTGTTTTCTTTTTGAATTTGTAGGTCTGATGAATTGGATCGTATTTACGATTCCAATGGAATAAATTATGACCATGGAATATTAGTGTTTAAGCCTTTTTATTATATCCTTACTCTGTCCTGGACATTGAGTTCTACCTGGATTCTATCCTCTCGGAATTTTTTATTCAAAAAATATACATGTGTGTATATGTACCTGTGGATTTTGCATATATATGTATATTTACCACTAATATTATATATATATATATATATATATATATATATATATATATATATATATATATATATATATATATATATATTCCATAACAATATGACAGGGTGAAATATGTCAAGGAATGTATCTTTTTATTTACCATGTAGAGACTTGAAATGAATTGACATTTCTAAACTTAAATTTTAAAGCAATTTTGTTTTTTGTCAAAATGTCTGTTAGCATAACATGTTTCATTAGGCTTCATATTCCGATGCGAAAAAATGTACGTTTTTTATTGATTCTTTTGGGCTATCACTATTATATGCCGGAGAACATTCATGTGGAAAGGACGATGTTAGATTGAGGAATATCAGTGGTAAGCAATTCATCACTTTAAATTGTACCTGATGCGAACTCACGCCATGATCTACACACATCAGTGACTTTTTAGACATGCTCTTATAGTACCAAATTGTAGCCTGTTTTACCTTTAACATCGCTCAATTCTTCTTGGCGGAGAAAAGTTTTGTTGATATTTAGATCCATACACTTATCATGGCATCTCGCAATTCTTCCCAGACTAGTTGACTGCACATCCAGGATTCGAATCCCCCATCCCACTACATCACAATAGTGCTCTATGAAGGCCATTTTAACACAGAAATGTCATTACTGTGTTTCACGAACAAATCTACCATTATTTTGAATTAGAGTCAAGCGGGTTTATGCTCAGAATGTTACCAGAAAGAGCAAAAAATATGTGTACCTGTGTTTTATAGATTACGCAAAGGCGTTCGATGAAGTATGCCACAAAAATCTGTTGGAGCTGCTTAGCAACCTTGATATATTTGGTAATGACATTAGAATAATATAGAACATATATTGGCAGTAAAATTTCACTAGAAATAAGAAAAAGAGTTCTAAACAACTATGTGATGTCTGTCCTCCTGTGGTTCTACAGAAGGATACCATGGACGAACTTCTGAGCAACAACAAATTTTGGAGAAAATGTAAAAAAAAAAAGGGTACTAATACTTGACAAGTTGAGAAGAGACAGTTGAGGCAGATAACGAGGAAGGAGGGTTCGAGAAATCTGATACTCACAGGGCAGATCGAGGGAAAACAAAGCATAACATGCTTAGTGAGCTTGAGTAAATGGATGGCGGAACAGAGCTTAGAGGAAATAACAGAAATTTCTTAAGAGCTACAAGGGATAGGATATAGTGGAGAGCCACGATCGCTTACGTCCCGAGGGAACACGGCATATAAAGAATAATAAAGAAGAAGGCATGGCAGATTATCTTGCTGGAAGTGGTCATCAGTGGATGGGTCCACCAAAGAATTTAGGTTCGTTGAAACAACAGTATCCATATAATGTGCGACATTTAAGTGACCTTTTATTGGTGTCAGTGATTCCTATTTAAAATGTCTGTCTTAAAAGAAACGGAATTGGGTGTGATGTGTGAGCTATGCACGAAAGAATGATTAGTGGATTGTGTCATCATTTAACATGATATCTTGGGATATTATATATATATATATATATATATATATATATATATATATGTAATCTTAGCTTTCTGCAACCATTGCATTTTTACATGCTTTTGTGGCAGGACAAATCGTGGCTGCTTCACCACGACAATGCTCACAATGCTCACAACGCCCTCAGGATCCAGCAGTTCAAGGGCACCCCCCAAAAAAAAATTACCGTAATGGAATAACCTCTCTATTCACCTGATCTTGCTTCGTCTGATTTTTTTTCTTTTTCCGAATTTTCAAGTGAATTATCAAGGAGAGTGTCGGGGGTGGCCCGTTTTGAAGACATGGAGGCCAGCAAGAGGGCCGTAATGACGGAGCTGAAGTGAATCCAGGAAGAATGCTTCCAGCAGAGAAGGATGGAATAGTGAATTAGAATCGACGGGGGGGTCACTTTGAAGGGTAAACCATGTAGTTTATTATTTGGAATTGAAATAAATTGTTTGTGACATTAGTCCCGTTACTTTTCCGACAGACCTCATAAGCCAAGGAAATCCCCCCCATATAATTCCATATCACCAGTATGACTCATTGATTACAGGAAGGATGGATTCAATACTTTCATTCTATTCGGACTATTCCAATGTTGCAGCAGAAATAGACCGGGCAACGCTTTTCAAAACATTTATTGTGCATTTAAAGCGGTCCTTAATAAACGGTAGCCGGTATTTCATACTATTATCTAACAGGAAGTGCATGTTACGTAATCTTCTGTTGAGAGATGCTCTTGTGTATGCAGCTTTTGTAATCATTCGTTACTTTTTACACTGTTGACTTTTTAACAGTTCAGCAGATCGACATGACAACATTTGAATACTTATCTGCATAAAATTACTACCACGTCTTTGCTTGATAATAAATTTGATAAAAAAAAACATGTATTCAAGTGATAGACTTTGTTTAACTTACGGCTTATCCAATTTTTGTGCATTATTCAAATCCGAAACATAGTTTGGATTTTAAGACTATTTCTGCGAGTGAATATTGCATTAACATTTTATTTAGAATAGCAATGACTTTACTAAATACAAGTCCTACTATTTAATCCATAACTGGGAGAGGCAGACGGATTCTTACCTTTCTCAAAGAATATTTGCGCATAAGTAAATGTATCAAGCCCAACCGAGATACGAAATCGACTTTTTCACCCCAAGGCACTCTTGATTACACCACCCACCCATCCACATTTCTAAAGTAAATGACTAGTACATGCCTATACTTAACAGAAATAACTGGCAATTAGTTAATTTAAATAGTCATTATGATTTTACAAATGTAAATGACGAAAAATTAAATATAAGTACTATGCACATGCCTATACTTGAAGCATCAAACACACGCGCAGAAACACACGCATTTATATATATGCGTGTGTGTGCATAATGGAATGTGATGCTTTAGATTTTTTATACGTTTATCTATGAAATCTGCTTCAATAAAAGATCATATAAATAACATAAATAAAATTTCTAAATGTAAAAGACAATAGGAAAACTTTAATATTAGCCGACGCGTTTCGTCCGATGTGGACTTTCTCAAGACGAAATGAATTTATTAAACTAAGTAATTTATAATGACAAAACAAAATGTCCTTAGAAACTTGAAGAATTCACAGAACATTATTTTCATATATATCGGACGAAACGCGTCGGCAACTATTACAGTTATCTTATTGTCTTTTACATTTATAAATATTGTCTTTTTCTACAGGTTAACACTGAGAAATTTTTTATAAATGAAATTATCGTGTGAATCGTGTGAAGATTCAATGATTTTCCTGCTTGAACAGAGAATGATCAAATAAACTTGCAAGTACACAGACTCTACATTGATATTCAAAAGAACTATCAGGAACTGATAATTTACTGTAATTATTAGCAAAAAATACAGAGCTATATCTCTCTTTCTTTCTTTCTTTCTTTCTTTCTCTCTCTGTCTCTGTCTCTGTCTCTGTCTCTCTCTCTCTCTCTCTTTCTCTCTAAGGGGTTACAAAGCACAGTTATTTTTACTAGGGTGCATAGCTTAGTATAATAGATTTTCATGAAGAATTTGAAAGAATAAAATGTTTTATTATTTAACATACAAAACACTCCCAGTATTTTAAAAATAACAAATACTTACAAGGTAAAAAAAAAAGTTCTGTCCGTTTTTGATTAATCATTGAATGAAGTTGAAATATATACGAAATTCGTGCAGCAATTGTTTTCAAATTCGGACAGCCGGAAGTAGGAACATCAGACGTTAAAAAAAAACGCGTGCACCGTGCCCGGCTATCAGTTATAAGCCGGACAGCTGTAAGAAGGATGGAAGTTTCTAGAGATCTCGTTCGGGGCTGTTTGCTTTATGACTTCAAAGTGGGCTTGTCTGCAGCTGCATCAAGTCGCTGCATATGTCAAGTGTTTGGGGATAGTGCTGTGGATGAACGTACTGCAAGGCGTTGGTTTCGAAAATTCAAGTCAGGAGATTTGTCTCTCCATGATGAGCCTCGCAGTGGACGACCACAGGTCTTGAATGACGGAGTCCTGAAGGCGGCTATTGAAAAGGACAGTAGTCTGACGTGTGGTGAACTTGTAAGACAAGTCAACGTTTTCGATGAATCAGTTAGACTTCACCTGTAAGACGTACAAGCTGAGCAAATGGGTTCCGCAAACGCTGTTGGAAGTCCTCAAGGGACAACGAGTGGCAGCCTTCGTATCGCTGCTTTCTCGCCACCGTACCGCATCCTTATTCAATCGAATGCTTACCAGTGATGAAAAGTGGGTTCTGTACGAAACTCCCAAGCGTTCCAGATATTGGTTGTCTCCTTGTCTGGACAGGTCTTCAAGTGGTTAATTATGAACTGCTACCAACGGGCCAAACGGTCACTGGAGACCCATACTTGCAGCAATTGAAACGTGTGCAACAGGCATTGCGCCAGAAGGAGCCAGCACTGGTAAATCGCAAAGGTATGCCTTTCCTCCATGACAACGCCATGTCGCGCGAGTGGTCAGGGATACCATACAGCAACCTGGGTGTGAGACTTTGTGCCATCCACCTTATTCACCTGACCTTGCGCCATCCGATTACCACCTCTTCCACTCCACTGGATAATCATCTTCATGGGAAATCCTTCACCAATGAAGCAGACTTGCGCAAAACCCTCACGGACTTCTATGCGTCAAAGAGTCCTACCACAAGAGCATTGAACAGCTGGAAACACTTTGTCAGAAGGCGCTGGATGCTGATGGTGATTATTTCGAAGACTAAATATAAGTGACACATACTGTGAAGCGTTTTCTTTTTTTCCTTTAAAAACGAACAGAACTTTTTTGGTTACCTTGTATTTAATAAAAATACAGTATATTTTTGCATATCTTTTCTTTATTTTTTTTATATATACTAGAATATACTAAGTGATATTTTACGTTTGCTCCTTTTGTCTATATCTTTTATCTATCTATCTATCTATATATATATATATATATATATATATATATATATATATATATATATATGATATGTCCCGGAAAGGGATATATTTGAACAAAGTAGCTAAGTGGTTTTGGCTACAATAACCAAGTATAATATGGTAGAAGTAATCGACTTGTACGCCTCGTCGTCGCAGGAAAGAAGTGTAGATCAATGGCGTAGTTCAATGGGCGTCGTTATAGACTTAGCTCTCAGAGTAAGGCTCTTTGTCTCTCCTACACGTCCGTCGGTATTTATGACGGACACCAGACAATCATATTCCAGTAAGGGGGAACACAGGTGTACGCATATTCAATTATATCAATATATATATATATATATATATATATATATATATATATATATATATATATATTTCAATTAAAAGGTGCAATTATAACTTATAAATTCATGAATCATTCATACAAAAAACAAATATAGAGGTTAATGATTTAAATGCCGAGAATACATCGTCGCAAACACATAAATAAGATACACCAATCCCGAACATGTATATGAATGATATGATCCCTGTTTATAAATTCCAGTTGCATAAGGTCTTTTTAATTTTTTACACAAGCTTTCGTCTGTTCCTACAGACATCATCAAGTATGGAATTAGATTTTGTTCTTGTTTTACTTATCGGTAATATATTATATATATAAACCTAAAGAGCCAGACAAACCTACGTAGGTGAAACCTAGGTAGGTTTGTCTGACTCTTTAGGTTTGCTCTACTTAGCGTATTGAGCACTTTTTTAGTTATTTTTGATTTACTCGTGTCGGAGCTTGTCTTTTGGGGTTTTTTTTGCACTCTAGACGATTATTTTCGCCGCAAGTACATGTTCATAGTTCTTTCTTTTTTTTACCCTTTTTTTTTCCTTGTGTATTGGTTGGGTCCTTTACAAGCTAAAACACCTAAGGTTTTGCCAGACGAGTACAGCTGCTTATATTTATAAGATTATTAGTGTTACACACACACACACACACACACACACACACACACACACATATATATATATATATATATATATATATATATATATATATAAAGAAATATAGTCTTAAGGTGTGCTATATTTATGGAATAAAGTGCTCAATATCAGAGATAGAGCGTGTGTAAATATAAAAGTGAACATAGAAGTCAACACTTAGAGGCGACAGTCTGTTTCATGCTATATGCAATCGTCAGGCCACGTGTGCTGTTATTTTTCTCGGCTATTTATATATATACGGGTTAGTGGTGCATTGTGGGTATTCTGTTATGGCGGTTATTTCACCGGAAGTCGTTTGTTTATCTATTTAGGTCAAATTATATTGCTTGTTTTTATTTTTGTTTCTTATTTTATTTATTTATTTATTTATTTATTAACATAGTAAAATTTATTTCTGCACAACTGCAGAATAAAGAACAAATGTCCCTTAAACGGAAATTGTTTACAAAACAACGTAATATACTAAGCCACGATAAAATCACCAGATAATGAAGAAAAAGTATACATAGGAGTAACTGAAGGACCCTGGAAACAAAGAAATTATACACACAAAACATCTTTCACAAATAGTAAATATGCAAACAGTACAATGCTTTCTAAGTATATCTGGGAAATTAAAAATAAAACGAACATCACACCAAAAATATCTTGGAAGATAAGGAAAAAAATCATCAGCCTACAATAACCAATCAAAAACTTGCAAACTTTGCTCGGAGGAAAAAATAGCTATCATCACTTTTCCCGACCAAAATAAATTATTAAACAAAAGATCCGAACTCATCTCAAAATGCAGACATGAAAATAAATTTTTACTACGTAACCTAAAAAATTAAAAACGGAAAAAATAAAATAAAAACAAATAAATATACTAATAAGCAAAAAAAAAAAAAAATAGAAATAAAACATAAAAAAATACTATGTTACTTAAAAATCGAAAACCGAAAAGAGAAAATATACAAGTAAAATAAATTAACCTAAATTCATCCAAGTAAATAAATAAACAAACCAACCCCAAATAAAGATAATCAATTAAAAACTGTTCCCGCCAAAATAATACTTAGAATGAACTACAACAATCAACCCCAAAACTGAACAAATAGCTTTAATTAAATTCCCAAACCAAAACAAAACTGTTAAATAAGTGATATAAACAAATTTTTACAACGTTAATAAATAAATAAAAAAATAAAATAAGAAACAAAAATAAAAACAAGCAATATAATTTGACCTAAATAGATAAACAAACGACTTCCGGTGAAATAACCGCCATAACAGAATACCCACAATGCACCACTAACCCGTATATATATAAATAGCCGAGAAAAATAACAGCACACGTGGCCTGACGATTGCATATAGCATGAAACAGACTGTCGCCTCTAAATGTTGACTTCTATGTTCACTTTATATATATATATATATATATATATATATATATATATATATATATATATATATATATAGTCTATATTGTCAACGATACTCAGTGTTTCAACACTCATCAGCGAGAAAACGTACAAAATGTTTTTTTTTAAATGTTTCTTAATTTACATGCTACGTATCACATCTAAGTTACCTTTTAGTTCAAATTTTAACAGGTTATAACAATGATGATTGTCTAGAGGTACTTGAAGCTCGAATTGGTAGAAAATCAAGTAAAAAAAACGTTTCGATCAAAAATTAATCATAATAAATTAAGAAAATCTACTGCGAAATAAAAATGCGAAACAAAAGCATATAAAAAATTGTGTTCTAATTTTGATTGAACACAACTTCGTGCAAAAGAATTTGAATTTTATTGTTTCTTTTAAGGGAGATTAATTTTTGAGCCAAGTCCTAAGTATGACATACTGAATCAACTTAAATTTGTAAATTATTTTTGATACGAGTTTTCTAAGCATATCGCTCCACTCGGGCCTCGTTAATATATTTTCAGAACGTTTTGTGTTTAACTATTTGAACATGTGAAAAATAACAATCTTACATTTGTGAGGTGCCCCACCATTGGAAAATAAAAATACAATATTTTCTTGCTCAACGTACTTTGTTTCTGCCATGTTTATCTTATTCTCTCCATAATACGTTGCAAGGAAAAATTCCCTCGTCAGCCACAACAATTATATATAGGACTGATCATGAATCAGATAAGAAAACTTGCCCCAGAGCAACGATTCTTAATCTTTGTTTTTAGCGTTAAGATAGAATTGACTGTATTTTTAGGTATTTCTTGAACGATCCTTCTCACTTATCCTCTCTCACTCACCCTCACTTACCGTCTCTTTCTCCTTCTGAGATTCTCTCTCATATTATCTATCTATCTATCTATCTATCTATCTATCTATCTATCTTAGCGAAATTCTGAAGCAGGTGTGTGTATAAGCAGTGACTGTTTTCCTTCCTTGAAGGCAAAAAAAGACATTGAATCCTGTTGACAACATCGAATTAAATATGACTTTCCCAATTTAGATCAGTGTTGCTCGTGTGAACATTTTCTCAAAGTTTTGTAAAAATGAATTATTCTCTTTATTCCATAATTCTCTAACTGTTACCTTCATTCGGGTTATTAACACGGTCTATTGGTCGTTATTTACTTCGGTCTTCCCCGGATGCGTACTGTATCATTTATTTAGTAATTGCTTTGTGGGTTAACACTTGTTTTCTTTACTTGATAATCCATTTAAAAGGGCGTATTCTTAACAACAACATGAAATAGAAACATGGCTAAATTCCTTTTCTTTATCATTTCACATCATCCTTGCATTATTTGATATTCGACATAAAATGCTCGCCCTCCAGAATTTGGCGTTCTAGTAATGTCAGAATCGAATTCTACAAACATTCATATGAACAGCTTTTAGTTTTAACGCGATGAAATGAAGAATGATTAATGAAATACGGAAAGAGATTGAACCGTAGAACATTACAACTGATTTCGATACTCACTGAGTGACCTATAATTTATAGCCTTGTGCCAAACTAATGAGGCCTCTGGTTTCGCAATGCTTTCCTATCTCCAAAGTATCATTTATCCACTGTTTGTGATTTACGGCTATATCACGGTGAAACACCAGTTCTCGTACGATACGTTAAGCAAAGTCTAGTCTGGTCACTATCAAGATGAGTGACCACTTGAGATTATCAGATGCCGTAAAACTGGATATGCGGTTGTTGTAATGGAAAACATCTCGGAATCTAAAATCGGAGGGAAGAGTTCCAATCCGTGTGGGGTTTGTTATATTCACTTACGCACAAACACCATTGAGAAATGTATGAAACAAACTCTTATTCCATAGGTTAATTAGTGGAACTGATATCTGTAAGTCATTATTATTCCACAAAATTCTTATAATCCTCAAATATGTTCAGGCTTTAACTAACCTTCAAAATGTTCTTAATCCCTAAATAAGAACCCAATCAATCAATTCACTGTTCTTTGAAATAAAAAAAAAGGATCAAATTTATAAAATTCACCGTTCTAGGTTTCCAATTGTTATAGATAAAGAGACATGGAGATGAAAACACGAAGTGGAAAACCTTATAAACGACGCTTCTCGTCGATCTGATATGTGTCATATTTGGCTATTTGGGGGTTGGAATGAAAGACAAAGTTGTGTATAAGCCAAACTGGGTTGAGATCTTTGAGAACAAGAGAGACAGGTTTTATTGAATTCAGGTGGATGTCGTTTTTTTTAAAACTGGAATAAAATGAAATCATTGTCTAGAAACCTGTCTGCGTCACCTGTGTATAGTAAATAAAAAAAAGGAAAAAAAAAACGTTTTTTTTTTATCGTGTCGGTAGTAAAACCTCAATCGGACAAACAAACCATAAAGTCGAAATCTTTTAAAGCTATTAAAAATATTTTCCTGGTTTTCAGTAGATAAAAGATCCGGTGAGAAATAATTGGTAGGGTCGAGCAGAATATGGGGTGAAATTAAAATCAACAGACATAAAAAAGAGAGGGAAAAACAGTTGCTGACTAATAAAATGTTTGGCGAGTGAAGAATCAAGTGATGCAAGGTTGGTATTTTTTCCAACAAGCATCAAGCGATTGTTTAAATTTCAACAACCCTGTTCTTTTTTCTTTCCTGCCATTGCAATCATTTACATCCGCAGCGTATACATATAAACTCCAAAGTAAGAAAAAGAATTGAACGAAAGAAACAACAGTAGAATATAAACTTTTAGATATTGATTTTAAGGTAATTGCTATTTTGGGCGGCAGGTGTTTTTGGTCCGAGACAATCAAAAATATTTTCAAGGTATCTTTAAATTGATTTTATTTCAAACAAATAAATATTATTTGCAGTCCAAGGAATATCCTTAACTTTTGTTATTCCCATAGCGTATCAGCCGTTCTAGTTTCCGGTCTTCTACAACAGTTTGTCGAAACAGTAAACTGCAGGAAATACAAAACTGAACCTTTTATTCACACAACAGGTATAGACTGTTCTCTTTTCGTTGTCTATGCCTTAAGATATTTTGCTTTCGTTAATTGTTGAGTCATTACATTGCATTGAACTCATCATCATCATCATCATCAGTTGGACAATTCTTCTCGGATTCTCCCAACCCGTTCCTTCTAATCAGACATCGCCGTCGGTAGGTGCTCCAGATGGCATCCAGAGTCATCTACAAGTTGGTCAATGTAGGTTTGATGGGGTTTTCCAACCGATCTTTTGAAGCGCAATCGGTTCCATTAGAGTGTATCACTCACAAGTTCTGACTTACTTCTTCAGGAGTGACCAGCTAGCCGAAGCCTTCTCTCTCTTAGCAAAACTGGGAGAGGAGGAAGGTGTCCATACAGGCCTTTCTTTGTTGGGTGTTGGGTGTTTCTTCCAGCTGATATCCAATGCAACTCGTAACAACCTGTGTCTGTTTCGTCAAAAGATGCTTCTTGGTGTTTCGGATAGCAAGACAGGTTCTATCGTGGCCTTAAAGAAGATTTTCAGAGATAATGACTTCCAGGTGGTGGTCAGAAAATCAAGGGCAACCCAGGCTTTCCCTTTGAAGGTGTTGATGTCTCTCTACGTTGACTGGATGTTGCTGCCGAGGTAAAAAAATTTCCTGGACGGATTTTATGCCTTTGTTCAATTTAATTTCTCTTTCTATTTGGCGCTGATAAATTCTGTTTTGCCAGGGTTAATGTAGAGACCAAAATCTCATTAGCCTCTTCTTCGATGAGATGGAGAAAATTGGTAGCCTCATCAATCAAACTCATAAATAATCATAAATAATCATTAGGTCATCAAATCCACAAGTAACAGCTTTAACAGAATGGTGGGAGGTTCATTCTCTAGTATATATTGTACGGATTACTCATACAAAGTTGGAATAAGAACACCCATATATGATCACACTGGGGTTAGGCATACTTCGAATTTCAAAGCATCAACATGTAATCACCCAGGAGTCAAGTATGGATTTGAATCTGAAGAATTGCATGATTACCTGGGGAAAATGTATGGTTTCGGACCAGAAACATCATATCATGACATTGGCATTTGCCATGGTTTCTGGTCCGAATCATTATTATATGATGACCCTCAGGTCAAGCATGGTTTAGAGCTTGAAGCAGCATTACCACTAATATATGGTGCTGCAGCAGTACCTCACAATATCTTTATTGATTTTACACTAAGGGAATGTCAGACTCATGAACTGCAAGCACTGGCCAAAGATAATGATGGGAAAACATGTCTGTGTGGAAAAGCAGCATTAAAATTCCGGACATTTTAATATTTACCAAACCCGGTTTAAATGTCGTATAAAATTAATAAGTAGAAAAGATTGTATTGAGCCAGTATTTTAAGTATGGTGATCCTGACTGATTTACAAGCAACATTGTAAATCATTACTTGTTTTTATATAAAAGCTTAGTTTCGATCGACAGAAGAAAAAAAAACTTTTGAATTTGTGAGGGCGTAATTCTTTGAACATTAAGTACTTTGCTTATTAATATCTAGCACCAGCGGAAAAAAGATAGTTATGTCAGGGAAGAGACACGTCATATGATTACATCTTTTATTTCTTATAGAAGAATGTTATAATGTTATTCATGAGATTGATACATTAAAGTCCAGGATTGATTTCCTTCGTGAAACTGATGAGAAACGCCAACAAACACAATCCTGTTTTTTTTTTTTTTTTTTTTTTTTTTTGTGATTCTCTATTCCAAGGACATCAAGTAACTGGAGAAAGTTTCTCAAAGACATGAAGGAATGGAGATTGTCGTTGATTCAAACAGTCGCTGCTCTTTTCCTCCTCAGCCAATGGAATCCGTTCATTGATTGACAGTTTCTGGAGTATTTTTTTTAAACTGAAAAGCCTTTTTCTACAAAAGGCATTTCCTACAGAATTGTGAATTTCCTCCTGAAAGTCATGAACAAATGTTAGCAACGTCATTCTTACTGGCCACTGCTTTATTGTTGCCGACGCCCACTGAGACAAATTCAGCTTCTCTTGTCTCCAAAAAGTCATCGGGAAAAAAAAAAACATTAAAATTCTTGACATATCCAAGTTTTCATCATGATGTCTTTCGCAGGGTCTATTCTTCCAAAATAGAGAATGGAAAAATCTCTATAGTGTCAACAGAACACTTCAAAAAGAAGACAATAAAAGCAACTCCGTATAAAATCTTAACTGGCAGGGATCAAGTTTGGCAATGCTCTTTAGCAGGAATGTTATCTATGAAGAAGGAATTTCTGTATTCTTGTTGATTTCACTCTTTGAATTTTTCTCTCTTTATCTCTCATTCCCCCACTCTCTCTCTCTCTTTACACACACACGCATATATATATGAAATCATATATATATATATATATATATATATATATATATATATATATATATGAAGAAATATAGGATAAAGTGCTCAATATCAGAGATAGAGTGTGTGTAAATATAAAAGTGAACATAGAAGACAACACTTAGAGTTGAGAGGCTGTTTCATGCTAGACGCAATCGTCAGGCCACGAGTGTTGATTTTTTCTCAGCTATTTATATATACGTGACAGTGGTGGATTGTGAGTATTCTATTTCGCTGGTTATTTTGCCGGAAGTCGTTTATTTGTTTATTTATTTGGGTTATTTATTTTGCTTGTTATTATTTTTTTTTTTTGTATTTTTTATTTATTTTTTTTTTTTTTACTTCTTATATATTTATTTATTTTAATTTTAATCGGTGTTTTATTAAGGTTGTAAAAAATAAATATATAAGATAAGAAATGAAAATAAAAAATAAAAACAAAAAAATAAAAATAAATAATGACAAGCAAAATAATTTAACCCTAATAAATAAATAAATAAATAAACGACTTCCGGCAAAATGACCGCCAAAATAGACTACCCACAATGCACCATTAACCCGTATATAAAAATAGCCGAAAAATAACAAAACTCGTGGCCTGGCGATTGTTGACATCAATGTTCCTTTTTACGCACACACACACACACACACACACACACACACACACAAACATATATATATATAATTGTGTATTTGGGTATTTTTAAATGTGTTTTTAACAGATTCTATAAGAACGTCTAAGATTTTCTTAACTAATTATTTTTGACTTACTTCATAGGTAAACTTAAGTGCAAAATTGCTTTCGAATGTAGTTTAGATATTATCAATTTCTTTTTTGTCTTCAGCTAAAATAAAATAAAAGATATCCTCTGCATGCATAGCATATATTTTAGATTTAGTAACTTTTTTATTAAATACCTAGTTTTCAACAGGTGACATATTGTAGTTCGACAATTAGTATAGATGTTGCAAGTATGGTCATAGAAGATGACTTTAGTTGTGCAAGCGTCTAGTAATTTCTTGAGAATATTAGTTTTGATTAATGAAGGTGGAATCGCATTATTTTTATGCACAGAGTCACAGATTTTATCGATGATTTTATCGACAGGGACGTTTGTAAATAAATTTTCTGTATCGAGTAACGCTAAAAAGCCTAAAGCGTTAAAAAGGTTTTGTTGTGCTATTTTAAGGAGTGGATTTCATATTCTAATTGGTAACTAAATATGGGGCAATAATATGAATGGCCTCAAGTCAGACTTGTACTAAACAAAAATCCTTCTGCGTCAAATTTCTACTCAGTTTTGCTTTTTTAGCACTAAACTTGAGTGTGACATGGCACTTGTTAGTATGAAGGACTTAAAAGAAATCCGATATTTTAATGGTAAGTTTACAGAATTTTCAGCTTTTTACCTGGATTTTGCAAAGAGGGGCGGGGCACATTGAGCCGAACATTGAATTTAAGGGATGGAAGTTTTGGTGTATGGCAGAAAGGAATTTTCGTTTTTATTGGATTTATTTTTTTAAAACAAGTTTTATTTTTGTTTGATCGATAACAGATTGAAAAACATAAGCATTTTAAATAAGAAATGGAAAGAATACAGCAAAAGTCGAGAGAGTAACGAACTTCGAACCTATGGAATGAGTTTCGGATTTGTAAAATTCAATAGAACAAATTTTAATCTGATTAAAGTGAAAGATTTTTGAATATGAAACTATTCGAGTTGACACTGTCAAGTTCGACCGGCGTTGTAGCCGATTTCATCGAAATATAACATGACAGGGGAGCGGCTTTCTTGGTGTGGCTGACTCTCTTCAGACGGGCTAAAAGAGTTAATATATAATAATATATATATATATATATATATATATATATATATATATATATATATATGAATCAATTCCCAAAAAATTTCGCTTGAAGATGGAACAGAGCTTACTTTCATTCAATTTAATTCAAATAATTATATTGAAGTTTTCGGCTCTTGTTTTGAAACACGAGAACTCTTATGTAGCGTGTTGGAATCATATTTTTAAATAAATAATTATATATATATATATATATATATATATATATATATATATATATATATATAACTGAAAACTTTTACTGTTTGCCAAAATGTTCTTGGGCTGACCATTTTTTGTTGGCTCGAGAACTTTTGACAAACTCCTTCACAAAATTATGCTAAAATGCACAAAATGTATTCTTAACCAATATGAATACGCTCTAAAACTATTTTTCTCTTTTTCCAGTTCCATTCTGAGTCGTTAAATACAGCCGCGTGTCAAATTAAAACTAATATTCATCCGAAAGAAGAAGAGAGGCATTACCCTGGGTAACATACTGAGGATGGTGTACAGCTACAATCTGGCTTTTGTGTACAGCTTCATAACCATGGAGCTATAACAGAATGCCACGCCCTCTGCCTCAATATCAGAACTTCGGTGAAAAACTTTCAGAGGAATTAATATTGCATTTAACATCAAGCAGATGTTCAATGTACTGATATATTAGGTGATAAATATGTGTTATTCCTAATTTTAGAATATGCTTTTTGCTGCTTTGTTTTAGGATTATTTCTTTAGAAGATCACGTGTTTTTCTCTAAGCCAACTTCGTAATGAATTCCTTACTTCCTCTTGTAGTTATATTTAGAAAGGCTCGTCTACAAAGAATTTGTTTCCATTGCTGCATCGATTATAATAAAAGAATGGAAACGTCATGGCAAGTTCAAGGTTTAGCTGACAATAATGATGTTTACCTTACATTAGTTTTTTTTTTAAATAATTTCACCCCGATCAACGAGATAATTTAACTGGTATGCAGTGGAGGTGTTACAGCTGGTGAAAGAGAATGAGAAGACTTTAGTGAGAAGGAGAAAGGACAATGAAAGAACAGATTTAAAAAAGACAGAAGATGGCAATTAAAGTTGCATTTAAATTTTTGAAGAGTGGCAGGGAAGCAAGAAATCTTATGGGATCGCGTTAAAAAAATGCATCTAGCTAGTGCAACATTAAAACGTTGAAACCTTTTTCCTAATCTAGTAGCAGGCTGAAATTTATGCAATCGAGGCACTAAAAAGGCATGTATCTACTTTTCCTTATATATATGCCCCGTCATTGGTATGTCATGATGGCTGATAGAAAAAAAAATATGTAAATGAGAACGTAGTTAAAATACCTTACTTGTCCAGTCAGCCAAGATAGTTGTTGGAGAGAAGTTTACCTAAGTTTATAATAATGTAAAAATAACAAAAATAGGGAAAATGACTTCGAATCTTGTACAAGGCTGTTTGCATTTATTTAGCATTAATACACTTGGGAATGACATGAAGTCACTTCCCTGCATGCTTCTGCATGTAATATTGAAAAATTTTCTCGTCCCCATTGGCAGAGAAAAGAATAAATATTCACCAATGGATCGAATTTAATTGCCCACTCAGTAGCAGCCAATGTCGTACCTACAGTATTTGGGCCCTAATGCTTGAACAGATATGGAAGCCCCTTCGTAGCTAGCAAAATAGATTCCAGGATCCAGCTGCTAAATGGAAGCCATTAATAGATTCTTGCAACCTCAACGAGCATATACAGCTGGGTAATCGGGCACTGCCTGGCCCCATGAACATTTTGAAATTTTTTTCCCTCTACAGGTGAATTTTGAGGTCATATTAAGTGGGTATCAGAGCATATTCTGAGGACAACATTTACTACTTCAACCCATTGGCTTATGATTCTGTCGGGAAAACGGCCTTATTTTAATAAACATTTTAAAAAACATTGATTTTTTAAAAAAAATTAATTTACTACAGGGCCCGCACTTGGATTAGGGAAGCAGTATAACTCTGTTACCGCTATTGTCAATCTTGACAGTTCTTAAGCAGATATGATGGCTGTAGCTTTGCAAACAAAGATCTAAAAAAGAATTCTTATCGTGATAGGGGTGATTAATGATTTAGGGGGCCAATAAGGAATATGCATAATCTTCTCCATAATCTAGTGTGAATATTTGCTCCTAAGTTTTGTCCTATATTTCTTTTTACGTAGAATTATTATCTTTTTAATGTATTTTTTCATGTTTGAGGTTTCAGGTAAAATCAAATAAGCAATTAAAAATTGGAATATTGTACCCCAGTGAAATAGTTGCGTCAGATAATCACGGGAAATGAAATCAAATAAGGGACAAGAAGAAAAGGAAAATCTCCGAACAAAATTATAGAAAAGTAAATTCAAACACCGAGGCGAAAAGATTCCTGCTGAGATCAATTAAGTTTTAATATCGATCACGGTAAGTTTGTTCTTAAATTCACGGGACCCGATGCATATTGCATTGATTTTCAAGATGAACAGGAAACAGAAACAACCACTACTGACTCGATAAAAGTAGTTGAGGTTGGGTGGATGCATTAAACTTGGTGAGGTTCAAATAACACTGGAATCTATTGTGTTGGACTGCCGCGTGGAACGAAGAGGCGTGGATGGATTAGTGGGGTTTTGTCAGCCGCGAACTGTTTTTCTTCTACTTTTATAAGAACTATACAAGAAAATATTTTCGACAAAATGAAAAGAAAACATTTATAAAGGAATTCTTCAAATATTATTTTTCTTTTAACTGATGGAAAAAGCAATTAGAAAAAAAAAATAAAAGGATTCTTTCGTGTGTATAGGAACTTTTGTTTTGTTCGACAAACGCTCGCATAATGGAAGGTGAGACAGACCAGAAGAGTATGTTGCACCAGTGTTCTTTCTAAGAAAGGCTTATCTAAAATTTCTGTCTGAATTTCTGGGATGAGGAGTTATTATTTAAACTATTATTTACACTATTTATATTGTCCCCATCTAATGAGGACAATAGGCCGAATATAAATAGTGTTTATCTATGTCAGTTCAAAAATATTATTTTTCTTCATATTCCATTAGTAATGAGGAAGTTTCGCTCAAACCATTTCTTGCGTTGTCGAACAGGCACACTACAATCTCAACAATTATGCATATCTTGATAATATGTATGTTTTACTCCCGTATAGCAAACTCATCGAGTGATCTAGTTTGAATGGATCCTGAGGCTTGCATTGCGTGAATATTAGTAAAGACATGACATTAAAGTTGATATTGACTTGATGCATATCACCAAGATTTCGCAGTTATTTGCCGTTTCTTTCATCCAACTGATCACTTAATGAACCGTTCAAATGCGAAATAAAATTTGGCGCATAAGGCGTAGGTTTAGGTGAAGATATCTCTTTATAAACATTTTATTGAGGGCCACAAACAAAATTCGTTCAAACCTTTAATGCCCACTGTATAATGAGCTATTGGCTATTAATTATAAATAATAATAAAAAGAAATCAAAATCCGGTATAAACTATAAACTTTTAAAGAAGAATCCGACTCATAAAAAATCTGGTATTTATTATAGCGTACCAATGCCCAAAGTCTGAATTTGGGCATTAATGTCATAAAAGATTGTATTAGTTTTAACGTCCTACTAAGTGTGATAACAACTGCTAAAACTAACCCAATTACAACAACACTTGTAACACAGGCGATTCCATATTTGGGTATTTGTCTTGATAATGCCCCCCCAGGGAACGAAATGTATCAGCTATGATAAGTCTTCCTTTTCTTTGTCTTTATTCATATTGTCCTTATTACAGATATATATATATATATATATATATATATATATATATATATATATATATATATATATATATATATATATATATATATATATATATATAGTTTAGTAAGTGCAATCTCCAGTCTAACAGCATATAAATGGAACTTACTTGGAGATTCCCAGAATTCCACAGTAATAAGCTCATGGCCGGCTATCCAGTTCTTTGATTGGTGGAAATGAGTACAATCCCATAATGCAACATGGCCAATTGGTTTATTATCTGCTTTTGCATATGTAATGATTTGTAAAATCCCCTGTTTTCCAAAAAACTTTTTCATCATGTGAATTGTATCAGTGGCATGCATTTTGGAAACCGTTGGATAACCATATTTGTCAGCCAAATAAGGTCCATAAGCGATTGGGTGGTAAATGTACTGTATATGATTGGACCCACTGACACTATCTTGGCCATATTTAGATAGACGGATGAGTGTCTTTCCAAGGGAGTGAATTCCACCCACTTTATTGAGTGCGTGTGACAAACGTAGAGCAGTTGTGTCATGAAGCAGGCTCTTTTGACAGATTTTGTTACAACCAATCATATTGATCAAGTGTCGATTGTTGTATTTTGCTCCATTATGTTTGTAGCCAGGATACAAATTCTTCAACAGTTCGAATTAATTTTTGATTTTCACAGGGGTGGGGGATCGGGCAGAGAAATAGTTTTTTGGAGTACTTGGGCCTCTTAGGTCCCATTTGGTGGCATGTCTGCATTATTCTGATGATCAAATATATATATATATATATATATATATATATATATATATATATGTATAAAATTATAATTATAATTGTTTCTAATAAATAATGCTTATATTTATTAAGCTTAGCTTAAACCTGGCCGAGGTTAAATACTGTTGTTGTAGCATGAGGAATAGGGAAACCCTGAGTAAAATGTCAACTTCTTTTGGAAATCAAAACAGGAATATCTAAGCTTAACTAAAGATTACTAATTTTTTGTCCATTGTGTCATAATTCCAGCCAGCAGGCAGGACCATTATAATAATTATTATATTTCAAATGTTTATGGGTTTACACGAGATGGCAGATTTTTCTCGATGAGTTCAACTCTAGCTATAAGCGTTTCTGGCAAAGTTTCAAGTGTGCCAATTATTATGGAAATTATCTTCATGTTTGCGTTCCAGAGATGCTTACGTTCCCGAGCGAAGATCACGTATTATTTTTGTCCTCTTTACTCTGAAATCCGATGATACAGCAGCATCAATGATATGGCAAACTTTCTTTCACTTCTTCATAAATATCTGTTCCCGTTTTCATGTTTCAATTGAAGCATCCGTCTGGATTTCAAGCTTCTAAACCATTCTCTATTTTCCTGGCCGTACACAAGTCATACTTATTAGATACGCAAAAATGTTTTCGATGCTTTTTTATCAAAAAGTAAGAAAAGAAAAAAGATGAGTAAATCATATTCAGTTTGTTTTCTACTAAAAGGCCGATAGAACGTCGTTCAAATTCAATATAATTACGATGAGAATCATTTAGATTGTTCAGGCCTCTGTCCTCATTTTAATTGTTATAATAATCACATTTCGGCCGTTGTACGCTCCTTCTTCAGGTTAGTTCTAGTTCCACATGCCATGCCTTTTCTGGACATCATCATCATCATATTGCTGAAATTAAATATCTGTACCAAAAATATTGATATTTTGAATTTCATTCTGTGATCTGAAATGACAGCATCCATTCTTTTTTTTTAAGGATTCACCCTAGACTTGAAGAGGTTAAGATTGTAGTGATCGAGGAAACATCCTGTTAAAAGTCGGTTCCACGGGGCAGTGGTTCGTGGGAAGATGCTGCTCGATTGAAACTTACTTCTCACCTATGGTATACAGAGGGAATGTGGGGTGGTTTGCTACTATGTAAGTGGCATGGTGTTAGAAAGGTTTGAATTGGCTGAACCAGAGAATGTACTTCGTCCGAGTACTCTCCTTGGAAGTAGCGAGAGAAAAGCATAATGCTTGCCACATTCCTCCTGCGGGAGAGAGAGAGAGCTTGGGGTGAGTAAAATAATTCATAATCTACAAGGACCCGGATACGTTTTGAACTCTACCCAAACTAGAAAATGAGGACTGGACAGCTCCCACCCAAATATGACAACAGTACTTCATTTTTCGCCTCATCTGGATCTTGCAAAAGTAAAGGATAACATCAGGAGTCAAGTACTTATTGAAGCATTACAGGAAATCGACAATTTTTCCTGTATCTTTGGCGTTTGATCATATGTAAGAATTACTCTAGAGGTCAATGGTGAGTTTAAAGCCCAATAGTCTATCAAGTCAGGAGGCCTCCGCGAGGGAACACCGTTCATCGTGACTAGCGTTTGTTCGCGGTCCGATCGGCGATGATGGCATGTAACTAGCTTGGTTTTCGAGCCATTGAATGTAACCAGCCTATAATTCCCCCCCACCCACTGGGTAGTTAGAGCTCGGTCAGAGGAGATATCAGATGCCAATCTCTGATCAAGAGTTTAGAGGTGCACCTGTTTCTCAGATTTTCATTTTTTTATATGAAAATTAAATCGAGTCCTTTTATCGAAGCTATGTACGTCATTTGAATTTCAATATTTGTCTGTTGGCAGTACAACTTGGCAACTATGTATACAGTTTGTTTACATTCTTAAATCAAATTCGTTTGAAAAACGACTTTACGGACTGTTTTAAAAATTTTAACGAACTTGTAGACAGCAATATCCACTGAAAGGAACTACATCACCATTTCCCTAGGTAGGCTAATTTTTCGATAATATTGGTTGGATAGATTTTGGATCGCCCACGCATACGTTGAATATCGTAAACCATTTAAATGTTTCTGAATATTTATGATTTTGAGTGTTTAGCTATTCAGAAAGGATTATTGTTCAGACACTAGGCTACCAAGAGATTGAAGGGCTACACAAGCAGAGTAGGGAAAGGTTAATTATGACAACCAATCGTATATGTTATATAATAATAAGTGATATAACTACAAATGAGGAATTTGAAAGCTCCGAAACGAAAAAACAAAAACAAGGAAAAAAATTACATCTTGGAGATTCCAGAAGTCACGACAAGAATAAAAGAAGAGATTATATCGTTAAGAAGAAGATATTTTAAGAAATTTGCTGAATTGTTCTTACTGACAGCCCAGAAGAATTATATAAGATTCGATCATACCGAGGTCAAGATAGAAAAGCATTTATTAAATTAGATTATCAATTTCGCTTATTATAAGTTTGATATTGCCAAACTTATAATAAAGCGAATGTTGGGATTTAATGAGAGACTCGTGTTCGAATCTCACCACGATCAATTTGTCAAGGAGGTGACTTCTTAGCAACATCATCCTGGGGTGATGATACCGACGGGTGGTACCATTGACAAGTGTCTGAAAACCATACCATGAGTAATCGTGACCAAGAATCGTTCGACTTGATGCCAGATTATACGCGCTCTCCCATAAACTATAATTAAGGTCTGTGTTGTTAAAGTAAAAAGCATCG
Organism: Acanthosepion lycidas; assembly: GCA_963932145.1. Classification (NCBI taxonomy): domain Eukaryota; kingdom Metazoa; phylum Mollusca; class Cephalopoda; order Sepiida; family Sepiidae; genus Acanthosepion; species Acanthosepion lycidas. Next base: position 1,507,601 of record OZ010577.1, read on the forward strand.
ATTTGCCTTGATGTGTTGGGGAAACACTAATGTGTTTGAGCTGATATCTGCAAAGAACTACCTATCCATCCAAACAGAAGAGTCTAGTCAAAAACAAGACGCCATTATTATTATTATTATTATTATTATTATTATTATTATTATTATTATTATTGCTATTGTTGTTGTTGTTGGTGGTGGTGGTGGTTTTCTTGCTGTTGTCGTTTTTTTTTATATTTATGGTGTATACACATTAATTCATGTCCCGACCAGTGACCTGAGGTCAAAATTCTTCTTCTTCTTCTTCTTCTTCTTCTTCTTCTTCTTATTATTATTATTATTATTATTATTATTATTATTATTAGTAGTAGTAGTAGTAGTAGTAGTAGTAGTAGTATTTTATTTCCTTTGATTTCTCATGTATACTCATTTCTTTCCAGGTCCCGAGCAGAGACCTAAAGTCAGAAATGGCATAATAACATTTTCACGAGCAGTTTTGAAAAAAAAAATTACATATATTTTATTTAGATAAAGCCCTTCGTGTGAGCTGTACTTGTGAGAATTTTTTTTCTATTTCTTAAAGGCATGGGCTACTAGAAATCTTTTAATGAGTCTCTTAGAATATTTTCCAGTCAAATCGAGGACTCCAACTACAACTGGAATTAATGTCTTCATGTGCCACAAGTTTTATATTTATTATTATTATTATTATTATTATTATTATTATTATTATTATTATTATTACCGAATGAGAAAAGAGATTCGTCGGGAATTATGCAAACGATCAGGGCTTTGACTATTGAAAGCAATGATATATGCAAAAATCAGAAAAGTGAAACACCAAACATCACGTGGAATTAAAAGCAGAATTCATTTATTTATTTTTTTTTTTTTAATAACGAGCTTCATTCATTAGATCTCAAAGTTCAGACATTCACAGCTAGGAACCACCAGGCAGCATACACTCGGTTAGCGTATCCTCATTCATTTCGTATTGGTAAGGAGATAGTTTCCACACTGACAGCTGGTATTTTAAGAACACACTTGCTAACCCCATCACTTCAATCTTGACCCCTTCAAGTCTAGGTTTAACCCTTATCTATCCCACATTTCCCAATTATATCTATTTCCATTTACACTCTTTAAAACAACAGCATTCAGTTACACTCTATATTGAGTGGCGCTTGCTCCTTGTATTGAGAAAAATATTATTTTAAAAAATAATGATGATAATAATAATTACTTACTAAGCGTAACTTAGTTGTCAAACAAGGCCGAAAGTATTAAGCACCCAGTGAGGATCGAACTCACTAATAAGTCGTAATAGATCTAGCGAGACAAAAAAAATTCTAATCCTTGCTTACATGTGGCACAAGAGCGAAAGTGCCACATGTGCACCCATTAGGATTCATCTCACTACATAGTCCTAACTGATCTAGCTCTACAAGCTTGCTAACCATTACGCCAAAGTTCTTATAAAAATTATAATAAAGATGACGAAATGGGTTGATAATATATCAGGTACGGTTCTCATTGTTTTTTCTCCTTATTGTACCGTTAGAAATACTTTCAGGTCACATAAACAATTCCACAGCCGATCGAGGTGTGACTCCTAATTAGCCTTGGAGGCCTTATTCTTTAAACTTAGCAAAAGCAATTGACCAAGGTGTTCTTTTTATGAACGCAGATGCACAGTGCGTCTGCCTCAAGGAAACATACTAAACATGTTTTTGTTAGACAACTAACAAACAAATCCCTGGTATTGAACAGAAAAGTGTACATGTTAATATTTCCTGAATGGAAATATTAACATGTACACTTGGTCAATTGCTTTTGCTAAGTTTAAAGAATAAGGCCTCCAAGGCCAATTAGGAGTCACACCTCGATCGGCTGAGGAATTGTTTATGTGACCTGAAAGTATTTCTAACGGTACAGAAAACCGCAGAGTTATATGCTGATTTACTTAAATTTCAAACATTAGTACGCACGTGGGGCACTCCGACGTGGTGTAATGGTTAGCCAGCTGGCTTTGCTACATCAATTACGATTCAGTAGTGACTTTGATGCTCAGTTTCTGCCCCATACTTCAGTTCATGTACCACATCTAAGCTACGTTTAAAAAATCACAACATTACGCTGCGATATGAAATTCTGGTAGACGTTTATCAGTCTCGGTGTCGTGATAAGTCTATTGGGCTTTGTATATTTGTAGCTCAGCATCACAATTATTTTTCGCAAAATGCTTTCTCTATCAGTAACAACAATAATAATTATTAGAATGTGGAATCTGGACGCAAAAACATTGCCTGTTTTGAATGAATAAGATTCAAAGGGCCAAGGAAATATTTGGATCCAATTCCTGGATGCCCTAAAATATCGCCAAAATGAATTAGAAAAAACAGTTCTCATACTTCTCACTTCTTGCGTAGATTTTGTCTCTGAGAAAAAATCTCCCTAGTTTTTCCTCCAAAATTCTTCTGGTCTCTTGAAGTCTCTGGTTGAAACTTAGGTAAACTACTACTATACAAAGCAAATGAAATAATAATAATAATAATAATAATAATAATAATAATAATAATAATAATAATAATAATAATAAAGTGAGTAAAGACAAATGCAAGAGACCAGATACAAAAACAATGGCAAGATAAACCGCTTCATGGCCAATACTCTTCCCGTACCAAACAAGCTGACGTAGACAAAACCCGTACCCATCAGTGGCTACGTAGTGCAGGGTTGAAAGCTGAAACTGAAGGTTTTATCCTTGCTGCACAGGACCAATGCTTGTTAACTAGGAATTATCAAGCATATACACTAAATTATTGTGTTAGCCCAAAATGCAGATTCTGTGATAAATATCCAGTTGTTGTTGGAGCCCTAGGATTGGTTGGAAAAGATTCCAGTAGACTAATTGGAGGGATTCCTGAAAGTCTATGCCTCAAAGAGATACAAAAAATATACCGCACTTTACAAAGGGCTTTACCTATGTAATTTCTTTTGTCTTGTTTCTTTCAGTGGAAAGTGTCAGGATGCCATTTCTAAACTTAGGTCCCTGGGCGGGACCCGGAAAGAAATGTTTGCACGCCAGAAACCAAAGGAAATTAAAAAATTAATAATAATAATAATAATAATAATAATAATAATAATAAAGATAAATAAAAGATTAAACCAGACAAAAGGAGCCCACTTGGAAGGCAAAATTAAAACGAGGAATTGTGGAAATCAGATGTGAGTTATCAATACCAAATAAGATTTCAAGAAATCCAAATGTTTCATGATGGAAAAGCAAGAAGATGAGGTGGAAATACAAAATTAGAGCAGTAAATGAAACCGCATCATCCAAATAAAGACCTAAACAGAAACTGCAATTAAAGGCACAGACAACAAGACGATATGAGAACATTTTTAGATTCTTTCGACAAAATAAGATATTTCCAATTCACCCCAGGAAATATTATAGGGAAATTGGAAAAGCAGTTATAGAAGTCCATAAGTCGCTAGCTATTGAAGAGGTGCAAAGATTTTGAGAGAATATTTGGAGCAATCCAAAGAAACGTAATTCCAATGAAGAGTTGATCAAGCGAGAACAAGAACAGAGATTAAACCTGTGCAAGAATGAAAAAATATAACCAAAAATAATGTTTGCTCTGGCAAATTTCTCAAATTGGAAATCCCCAGGAAATGACAAGGTACCCAACGTTTTGCTCTGTCATATGTCATTAATCCATAAAACGCCTGCACAAAGTTTATCAATGTTAATTAATAACCCCAATGAACTGAAGGTATTATACATCTAACAAAAACGGGTTAAACTGATTACCAAAAGATTATAGGCCAATAACATGTCTGTTTATCATATATAAATTGATGTCGTCTGTCTTGACGAACTGTACTTACTATTTTCTCGATGAAAACGACATTCTTCTCTTGAAACACAATGGTTGTCGAAGAGATTCATATAGTTGCAAAGATCATCTACTTATAAATTAAAAGTTCCTGGAAAATTGCAGGAAAAAGGATAGCAATCTCAGCACAACTTAAATAGATTACTGTTAAGCCTAGGATAATCTGCCACACTCTTGTATCCTGAAGGTTTTTCGCTGATATTAAAGTTCCTTAAATATAGCATGAAATTGTGTGAAACTACATTATACCTAAATTTCACCAAAATTACTGCCACTTTCAATTGTTTAGATATCCGAGGATGAATCTTTCAAGGAGATTCCTTGTCACCCCTTTTGTCCTGCCTGCCCTTAATGCTCCTTTCGCATCAACTAAATAGTATTGAATATGGTTACAATTAAAAGAAGTGTTTAATAAACTATTCTACATAGATGATATCAAACTATTTAGCAAAGATGAAAATGTGTTGACGAGGATTGTCAATACTGTAAAATGTTTCAGTGGTGACATCGGTATGAAATTCTTATGAGATGAATGGGCAAAAGTAACATTTAAGAAAGGGAGAATTACAGAAGAAGCCAAAAAGTACCTAGGAGGCAGCGAATGAGATGGAATACAGCACACCTAAATGAAGATGAAAATAAGAAAAAAATACTACAGGCGTGAGCGTCTGTTTGAATCGACAAAACACAATATCAGCCATAAACACTTTTGTCTGTTCCTGTTGTGAAATATAGTTTCAACATCGTTAATTGGATCATAGCTGACATTAAGCGAATTGATGTCAAAATGAGAAAGCTTTTCATTTGTCATCGCATACATCATCCTAAGGCTGATATCGATTGTCTGTATGTGTCTAGATCCGAAGTAGGCAGATGATTAGTTCAACTAGAAATGTCTTACAAAAACAAAACAATCGTTCTTCAAGGATACCTTGAAACTACACAAGATTGGATGATGATCTTTCTCAAAGAACATGAAAGAAATAAAAAACTTTATTCAGTAATAAAGGAAGCCAACAAATTCAAAAGAAAATTTCAAGTGGGTGAAGAAATGCAAATAAACCATTAATACATCTTTGGCAGCGGCAAAGAATCTAAAAAAGAAACAAAATAAAATGCAGCAATGATGGCAAGATAATACCCTGTCCGTATCAAACAAGCTAATGTAGATAAATCCCATACCCATCAGTGGTTAAAAGTGCGCCAACTTAAAGAAATAGAAAAAATGTACTGGCACTACAGCTAACATATTACAAAAGCTTTATCTATGTAAAATGTAGATCTTAGATTTCATTTTTTTTTTTTTTTTTTACAAAAAATAATCAGTGAAAAATATCATGAAGCCATTTCTGACTTTTGGTTTCTGGTTGAGACTCGGAAGGAAATGTGCATACAACAGAAATTAAAGGAAATAATAAAAGTAATAATAATAATAGGGATACTTAGTGTCACTTGATGTTCCGTATAAGACAACTGATCACACGGATGGGAAAATACAATGAATAATATAATATTTTTTGCACTTGAAATGATTGAAATCGCGCAATTTCTTAACAAAGTTCTCAAGATTTTTTAAAGTTTTTCTTTTCTTTATCGTTTATCTCTGATGGATCCATATTGTCTTTTTACTTGAGTTGGATTTCAAGAATCTTGTCTTCATCTTCTAAAAGAGCGCCAACATGAATTCTTTGCGACAAGATGTCATCAAGAAGATGCGTAGGCATTCGACTAAATGGCATTCTTGGCCCCCAAGATTCCCATTAAAATACTAAGAAAAAATTCCTCTGATATAAAAAAAAAAAAACGTATTTTCGAAAAATGGAAGAATTTTGGTTTTGCTAATGCCAGAGACATTGTTCTTATCACTTCTCCCTTACTTCTATGTTTCATCTTTTTTCTATTTCTTTCTCTCTTTTCTCGATATACTGAAATTCTTTCTTTAACTCTTCTTTATTCTCTTTTTCTGTCATTTTTTTTTTCTTTACTGACCCGTCTCTTGAGATACTTTTGAAATTCTCCTCTTTCCTCATCTTTCCTTGCTACTTCTTCATTGTTTCTTCTTCAACTGTTTGTTCTCTCTTCTTTCCGAAAGCTCCTCCTCCTTTTATTATTACCCCTCTCTGCATTTTCCACTCTTTCACCCTCTCTACAACAATTTTCTACTTTTTCTTTTCTTCGTTTCTTTCTTGTTTTCTTTATATCTCCAGCCTCTTTTCTACTTTCAATTGTTCTTTTCTTTCTCCTTAACATTCTTCTATCTTTCTTCGTCTTTCATTCTTTCTTCGCATCCTTTTTCCTTCGCATTCTCCAGAAAATATAAACGGTAAACAATATAATCTGTAGAATGAAGAAAACGCTTTATCTCAAAACTTTGCAAAACAATCAGATGAGCCTTTGATAAATTCTTTGGTTGTTTGTTCGATTCATTAGTTCCAAAGTCAGTTTGGTACGAGACACAATTTGAGAAACAGAATTCTAACAACAATAACAAAGTACATTGTTATTATTATTATTATTATTATTATTATTATTATTATTATTATTATTGCTACTATTTTTATTGTTTTTTTCCCTTTGATTTCTGGTCTGTATTCATTTATTTCTGGTTCCCGACCAGAGACATAAGGTCAGAAATGGCATCATGGCATTTTCCACTGACCAATTAAACAAACAAAAAAACATATTTTACATTGTTAAACCCTTCATAAGGTTTGGGCTGTATTCGTGAGAACAAGCTTTTGTATTTCTTTAAGGTTTAGTCTTCCAGGAATCACTTCAATGGGTCTACTGTAATCTTTTCCAACTAATCCGAGGGGTCAAATTACAGCAGGGATTATTGATGTTTCCATTTGCTACATTTTTGAGATTTCGATTTCAAGGTACTTGTATTTTGATAGCTTTTTAAGGTCTTTGTATTTTGATAGCTTTTTAAGGTATTTATATTTTGATAGCTTTCAAAGTCCTTGAATTTTGATAGCTTTTTAAGGTCTTTGTACTTTGATAGCTTTTTAAGGTCATTATATTTTGATAGCTTTCAAAGTCCTTGAATTTTGATAGCTTTTTAAGGTATTTATATTTTGATAGCTTTTCAAAGTCCTTGTATTTTGATAGATTTTAAGGTCTTTGTATTTTGATAGCTTTTCAAAGTCCTTGTATTTTGATAGCTTTTCAAAGTCCTTGTATTTTGATAGCTTTTCAAAGTCCTTGTATTTTGATAACTTTTTAAGGTCATTGTATTTTGACAGCTTTATTAATAATAATAATAATAATAATAATAATAATGATAATAATAATAATAATCTAAGTTAATAATGTGTATAAATAGATGTATCAGAAGTGTACAGGAATTTGAATATCTGGGAAGGTTTCTAATAGAGGACGGATAATGCGTCACTGAGATCCGAAGACGTATTGAGATGGCCAAAGATGCCTTCCAAAAGTTAAGCAGAGTATTAAGAAACAGAAAAAATATCGTTAGAAACAAAGAAACGAGTATTGAACTGTTTCATTATATCTGTTCTCCATTATGGCAGCATAGACTGCTATAATGCAGAACAAAGATGAACAAAGATTCAAAGATGAAGAAAATTCTTGAAGCAACAGAAATATGGTCCTTCCGAGGATGTTGAAGATAACATGGACGGAATATGTAAGCAAGTTTGGTTTTGGAGAAAATGGAAAAAAAAAAAAAAAACAGGAAATTTATACTTAACATCAGGAAAAGGCACTTGCGGTTCCGTCTGTGGAGAGAGGCAAAAACTTAGGAAAATCATACTTTCAGGTGCCCATCCCTGGGAAAGAGATGCCCGAGGCTATACCATCACATTGCATTAGAGAGAGGGGTCGGTGCTCGCACTGAGGCCAGCGCAACGACGGTGGCTCGGGGAATTTTTGTCCTTAGCCCAAGTGCACGCGCTTGGGTTTCCCACATTAAACCGACGTTGTGTCACAGCCTCATTTGTGTTGGTTAGGGTCAAGTAAATCGCCTTCTGAATGGCAATGAATGCTGGACAATCAAAGATGGAGAAGTGACTTGAAGCAATAGAAATGTGGTTCTACAAAAGGATGCTGAGGATACCATGAACCGTACATGTGAGCAACAACGAAGTTTTGGAGAACAAAGAGGAAACTTATACTAAACATCAAGAAAAGCCAGATGAAATTTCTTGGGCACGTACTGAGAAAGGAGGGCATAGAGAACCTGATGCACACAGGACAGATTGAGGGAAAGAGAGACAACGGAAAGCCGCGCGTAACATACTTTATGGTCTTGAGGAATGGTACAACAGGGTTTGGGAGAAATAATAAAAAGACAAAACTTATTAAGAACTACAAGGAACAGGAAGATGTGGAGGGCCATGATTGCCAACTTCCTGAATGTATATCTGCTAACTTTACTTTCGTATAACTGTTTGATTCATTATCACTGTCTTTTTTTAAATGAAATTAATTTCTATCGGCCCGGTGATTGAAAGTCTTTCTAAAGCACGCTTGACTTGAAGTTAGTTTTGAAAAAGGAATACAGGTTCAATTTCAGTCGGGCGACACATTTTGATTTGTAAGATTTTCGATGTCTAGGCCGCTAGATATTACTTTCACTCTAAAAAACAGGGCTGTTTATTTAAACATATATAGTCACGAAATATATTATTTGTAGGAAAAAGAAAAAAACTGAAAATTAATTTATATATATATATATATATATATATATTAGTTTAGTCGTACCATCAAAAAATGGGGAGAACCATATACATGTAATTTTGCGATTTTATTGATTATATCTGTTAAATTTTCTGTAGAGAATAACGGTTTCTACATCATCAAAATATAGATTTATCAAAAGAAAACAAAAACGAAACAAAAAATAAAATATAAAAACAATGCATTAACAACCTATTACCCGGGATAATTAATAATAATTTTTCTATATATATAAAACAGAAGATGTCTGTCTGTTTCTCTGTTTGTCTGCTTGAGACCTTTTCACTAGATTATTATTATTAGCCTTAACCTTATGACATTAAA
>OZ010577.1:1516709-1604209 GCA_963932145.1 Acanthosepion lycidas
CTTATGACATTAAATTGGGGTTATATTGGACTGAAATTGGGGCTATGAAAAATGAAGTGTTAATTTGAAACTATGAGAGAAATGAAAAAAAATTTTGTCATATATATACACATATATATATATAGATAGGTAGATAGATAGATAGATTGATAGATAGATAGATAAGGTTAAGTTTAAAAATACAATACCCTACTTGAAAATAATCTCCCAAAGATAAGTTATATTAAGAATAAGATATATTCAATAAATTAAAACTAAGTTTTATTTATATCATTTATATTAAAATTAAGTAAAATTATTTTAAAAATATTATAATTAATAAAAAAAAAAATAGTTATATTAAAGAATAAAAAATATTTTTGGTAAAAATATAAGATAAAATAAAATATACATTAGAAAAAAATTAACTTTAAAGATAAATTAAATCAAAAACAAGTTATATTTAAAAAAAAAAAATACGAAAGAAAAATGCGAAGTTATAATAAAAAAAATGAAATATATAGGTAAAGATTTATACGTGATAAAAAAGAAAGAAAGAGAGTTTCTTAGAACGGGGGGTGGGGGGCGGGCAATAATGCAGCAATAATGCAGCAATAATGCAGCAATAAACATCATCGGAAGACGGTTTGGATGCACCTGTGTTCCCTTCCCAAATCGTAGGCCTCGACCGTGGTGATGGAATATATATATATATATATATATATATATATATATATATATATATATATATACACACACTCACACACACACACACACATATATATATATATATATATACACACACACTCACACACATATATATATACACACACACACACACACACATATATATATATATACACACACACTCACACACACATATATATATACAGACACACACACACACATATATATATATATATACACACACTCACACACACATATATATATACACACAAACACACACACACATATATATATATATATATATATATATATATATATATATATATATATATATACGTTAACGAGACACCACAATTTTCATATAAAAATTGCCTTCTAATTAAATCGCTAATTTAATTTAATCGCTAGATCATCCACAATAAATTTGCGTCCAGGTTCATACAATATTTTCCAATTTTAGATACATATATATATATATATATATATATATATATATATATATATATATATATATATGTATATATAATATAAAATTCCTTTCTAATTAAATCTCTAACTTAATTTAATCGCTAGCTTATCCACAGTAAATTTGCGTCTAGGTTCTTACAATATTTTACCATTCTTGATCAATCGTGCGCCGGAATAAATAGAGATATGCCTTTAATGAAAGCATGTTTGCGAAAAGATCGCGCACAGTCTCAGACAAAATCAAAATTGAATCGAAAATGGCTTTTCTCCCACAAAGTGTGTAATTTTCAAAAAGATAATTTTTTTAGCCGAGTATTTCAAGAATTTAAGTTGGTTGTGACAAATGGCACGTAAAACACTTTTAGCTTCCAAAATAGAAAAAAACAAACTTTTTATCCTCTTATGAATTTGTACAATCGTGAAGCGTGAGTTTTGTGTAGATGACAATGATCGTCGTACCTCGTAAATATTTAGAATTAATATAATGAAATATGTTCCACTATTCCGCGCATGATCTTATCAGCAAATCTGTGAGAGTGTTCACTGATGGGGGTAATGACGTTCTACCCAAAATGACTGCTATGTACTTACAAAAGAAAAACTAAACGTAACGCAACAAAAGTAAGTGAAGACGAAATAAAAGACTAATGTGTTAAGACGCCCAACACATCCTCGGGTATTTTGTTTAAAACCGAAAATACAGGCAGAAATCCCTTGACAATCCCTCACAAAGAAGTGGATACATTAAAATGCAAACTTAATACTTTTAAGCAATTGCATATCTGATGGTGTGTGCGTGTAAGAGAGTGCGTGTGTGTGAGAGAGAGGGGGGGGGAAAGAGAGGAGAGCAACAGAATCTATTATTTATTAAATGAGTATAAAATCTAATTTTGGTATCAGGCGAGGAAAACATCGGAGAATTCTAGCGTAACAGAAATAATTTTGAAAAATATTTGAAAACTAGAAAGAAAAAAAGGTTTTTAAAAATTTGAAAATTTAAAATTTAAAAGTTTAATTTTTTTTTCTCCTGCAGAATTCCAGAAGAGACTGACGAATAAAAAACTTCAAAAATAAAAAAAAATATGTACAAAATGAAAAATTAAAAAAAAAACAGATAAATTAACTATCGAGACACGTGACTGTATTTGGAATGTATGATATTTGTCGATTATTAAAAAACATGAAAGTTTTAAAAATTGCACGATTCATATCCTGCGAGTAAGTATTCAGAAACTTTCTTAATCCGTATATATATATATATATATATATATATATATATATATATATATTGTGTGTGTGTGTGTGTAGATTGATAATATTAGTGCTCAATATATATATATATATATATATATATATATATATTGTGTGTGTGTGTGTAGATTGATAATATTAGTGCTCAATATATATATATATATATATATATATATATATATATATATATATATATATATATAAATTTCCAAGAGGATAGAATCCAGTTAGAACTCAATGTCCAGCACAGAGTAAGAATATAATATAAAAGGCTCAAACACTAATATTCCATGGTTATAATTTATTACATTGGAATAGTAATCACGATCCAAATCATCAGAGATACAAATTCAAAAAGAATTCCTTTTCTGTATCTCTAATGAACTGGATCGTGATTTAGATTACGATTCCAATGTAATAAATTATAACCATGGAATATTAGTGTTTGAGCCTTATACATACATACATATACATATACACACACAAGTATACATATATATATATATATATATATATATATACTTGTGTGTGTAAGTGCGTGTGTGTAGGTGAGTGTTTGAGGTCGAATTAAATAAGTGTGACCATTGCTAACCAGTTTCATAACAAGCTTGAGTTGTTGTGAAGCCGACGATTACTCCTGAACCCATCAACAGACTTCTAATACTTATTGCAGACGCCCCCAAACTAAGTTGTGCTGTATAGAAATAGCCTATTCTGTAAATTCTGTCCAAGATTGCTGTGGATTTTCAAGTGAAGGTTAAGACCGGGGAAGTTTTTGCAAATTTTTTGACAAACCGCTTATGTTATTGGCGGTGTAGTGTTAATTTGTCAAAAATATCTGCCTATATCGCGCTTCTTGTTCCTAATGAGTGCTGCACTGGTGAGGCACACTTCCACATTCATCCCATGTAAATTACTAGATCGCTGAATTAATTATTTCCTCTTTCCTCGTGGTACATTTTACATTTGGACAACTCATTGAATGCTGCATTCACGAATTGTATTTTCAGCACAAGCAACAGTTTCCCACTTTATTTTTTCGTATATATGGCAGGTGGCATGAGGCTCTGTCAAACAGTCTTTGAAGAGTCACCTTGGTTTATGCTAGACAATTATATATATATATATATATATATATATATATATATATATATATATATATATATATATACAGAGTGTCCCTAAAGTCTTGACATATAGGAAAAATGCATATTTTCAAGAAAATAATTTTTCAACATTTTATTGAATTGAAGTATTAACAAATGGCGTCTTCAATATGATTTCTATCATTTGTAATGAAGAGGTTGATGCACTTTGCAACATTCACGTGAAATCGATGCAATAAATAATAATAACCATTTTCTCTTTCTGCTTTCAATCAAATGTGTTGCATCTGGGGTTTACAGTGAGCACAACATGTCTTTTTTAGCAGACCCCAGAAAAAGAATCCAATTCTTTTGTATTTTGACAGAACCATATTTAAATATTGTTAATGAGATTTCCTATGTGTCCAGGCTTTAGGGAGATCTTATATATATATATATATATATATATATATATATATATATATATATATGTGTGTGTGTGTGTGTGTGTGTGTGTGAACATTGAAGTCAACACTCAGAGGCGACAGGCTGTTTCATGCTGGACGAAATCGTCAGTCCACTAATGCTGAATTTTTGCTCTGCTATTTATACATAATGGGTCACTGCTGCATTGTGGGTAATCTATTCTGGCGGTTAATTTTTGCGGGGGTGGCTTCTTTATTTATTTTACTTGTTTTTCATTTTCATTTTGCATTATTTATTCCTTTCTTTTTTTGATGTTTTATTAAAAAATTGGTGGGGGGGGGATTTGCTTAGGTCGCTTATTTAATAGTTTGTTTTGGTTTGGGGAGATAATTAAAGCTATTTATTCGTCCAATTTTTAGATTTCTTGCCGTAGTCTATTCTGTGATTTTGGCGGGCGGATTGTTTTTAATTTAATTAGTTGTATTGATTTTTTCTCTTGTTTTTGGTTATTTATGCTTATTTATCTTAGTTCTAAGGATTCTTTTAGCTGGACGATTTGTTAATTTACTCATTTATTTATTTACTTATATTAATTTTTATTAGTTTTTTTTATGTATATTTTTATTTATTCTATTTGGCTTTCGATTTTTAAGTAACGTAGTGATATTTTTATAGTTATATAGCAGTTATAGCTATTTTACGTCCAATTTTTTGATTAATTGTTGTAGTCTATTCTAACGGTTATTTTGGCGGGATTGATTTGTTAATTATTTTATTATTATTTACTTTATTTACTTATTTGGGTTGATTATTTTTACTTGTTTTTTATGTATTTTACTTTTTTTTATTCTATTTCGTCTATTTTAACACACACACAGTGTTATACACACACACACACACACACACATATATATATATATATATATATATATATATATATATATATATATATATATATACATGAGAAAATGTAAACATTTTTCCATTTTGTCATACAATAGTGTACAGTATTTCCACAATACTGGTTTAATATATATATTTCAATTATAGGTGCAATTATAATTTATAAATTCATGAATCATTCATACAAAAAACAAATATAGAGGTTAATGATTTAAATGGCGAGAATACATCTTTGCAAACAATATCAAAAAGATACACCAACCCCGAACCTGTATATGAATGATATGATCCCTTTTCATACAGGTTCGGGGTTGGTGAATCTTTTTGATATTGTTTGCGAAGATGTATTCTCGACATTTAAATCATTAACCTCTATATTTGTTTTTTTGTATGAATGATTCATATATATATATATATATATATATATATATATATATGTATATCGTTATCTCATATGTGTGTATATGTGTAAGTATATATATATATATATATATATATATATATATATATATATATATATATATATATATATATGCAATTATGTATGCATATAGATAAAGTTATGGTCTAAATCTGATAGCAACAGATTGAATGAGAACTTTGATATTCTCAGTTTTAAATGTGTAACAGAGTTACAGTACAATTCAACTAACATAGTTAATAAGTTGATTCTCCTACAAATGAACGTGTGTACAAGGCAAGATAAGACACGAGTTTAGAAAAGGCAATAAATGCTGAAGAAGCAAATGAAAATATTTATACTATTTATTGGTTACATTCTTTACAAGAAAACAATTGCTGAAAATAGCTGAGGACATTTCGAAAGAGCAGGCGATCTCGTTAAATTTAACGATGTCTAGTTTTTATCTAAAGTCGATAGAATTAGACACGCTTAAAGGATTTGCTCCAAATGTGAATCGAAACCGTTCATTGGTCAACTTGGGAATGTGCTTAATCTTAGAAAATTTCTTCCGCAGGATTTGACAAGATCGAAGACAAATGTAAGAATGGACATTTTAATAATGCAGTTTTCTGTTCTTTCCAATGTTCCGGTCTTCATTTTAATCATGTTTTTAAACTTCTTTTGTTCGGTTCCAATGTCTAAAATAACAATTCTTACTTCCTCTTCATTTTCAACATTCTGTATTCAAGGATTCTACTTGTCTTTGTTTTCATCTAGTCTGTTTAGATTACATGTGGCACGAGGCCGAAAGAGAAGAGCACCCAGAGAGAATTTAACACACTACTCATTAATAATTGCTCTAGCGAGACAAGCTTGCTAATATTACTCCGCGTTTTAGTTGCTTCATATTATTGTTTCGGGGGAAATAATTAAAAGGATTATGTGCGTGTGTGCGTGTTAATGTGTTAATGTGTTAATGTGTGTGTATTTTTAAGTATTTTTAATCATTTCACCCGAAGCAAGGAAATAAAGCCAGAAAAACCCAAAGTTTTACTGAATTAGAAAGTATATGAGAAAGAAAGATATTATTATGGGGAGAGAACAGTATATATATATATATATATATATATATATATATATATATATATATATATATATATATATATATATATATATATATATATATATACTGTTCTCTCCCCATAATGATATCTCTCTCTTTCTCATATGTATATGAAACAGACTGTCGCCTCTAAGTGTTGACTTCTATGTTCACTATATATATTTTGAACAATAAAAAAATATTAAAAAATTAAAATCTTCAGACACACTGGATTGTAGATTAATATTCTTTCGTTTTTTTATTTCACTTAGATACCTCGACTAGTTTCGGCCAAAAATGGTCATCATCGGGAGAAGAAATATTTCTGTTTGCTGCTAGCAGTAAACTACAGAAATGAATGTCTTGATGGAGATAATGAACTTTTGTCTGTAGTTTTCATTTGTTTTTTTTATTTTTATTTTTTTATCTTTTTAACATGAATCTTTTAACATTCCCTGTGTTGGTCAAACAGTCTCTTTTAAGTTGTTATTTGAGATAAGAGCTGGATGGATTGATGCTTCTCTGAATTCTTGTGGTCAGTTTGACAGGTTTATTCTTTTATATATATATATATATATATATATATATATATATATATATATATATATATCTGTGTGTGTGTGTGAAAATATATAGAAAATAGGAAAGAACGGGTTAGGTTAGTAATCCAAGGTTCTTTAGTATTTTAGTTATTATTTTTTTTAAAATAGTGCTCGATACAAAAGTAGAGCATAAATATAATTATTTATTTAAAAATATGATTGCAACACGCTACATAAGACGTCTCATGTTTCAAAAACAAGAGCCGAAAACTTCAATATAATTATTAGAATTAAATTGAGTTAAAGTGAGCTCTGTTTCATCTTCAAGCGAAATTTTTTGGAATAACTTGTTTCTGAAATTTACGCGTTTTATATCGGAATCTAAAATTCCCATGGTGACAGCCATCGTGGATATTTGAAATAGGTAGGGGTGTTAGCTGCTAATGATATGTATCAACACAGAGTTACTTTCATAGATGTTAAGTCAGGTTAAGGTGGGGGTGTCTAAATTTAAAGTGGAAGATGTTTTCAATCAGTCAGGTTAATTTATTTTTTTGTTTTATTACTTATTTGTTTTATTACTTTATGAAAGGGTTTTGTGTATATAGAAACATTTGTTATTTGACGACTTCATAAAGGGCTATCATTTTTTGTAGGGTGTTAAAACTTTTTATTGGGTCCATGGATTAAAAAGTTAATTTATTGTATGTTAGTTTTTAAGCTAAATTGTTCAATACGTGAATTTCATGATGTCGGCAGAAAACCGTTAATTCATGTCTATTGTTTAATAGATTTTTATTACTTAGAAACTTGATAATGTGCAGTTTCTCATGGAGGGACAAAGGGCATGGGTCATCCCAAGTTTTAAATGTTCTAGTCCTGTTTATAATTTTCATTTTACCTTAGGTGTCCTATTTATTTCCTTCAAATGCCAAAAATATTTAGATAGAGAAGTCTGATTTCTTATATATATATAGAGAGAGATGTATGTTTGGTTAGCAAAGTTTTACATATATATATATATATATATATATATATATATATATATATATATATATATATATATGTGTGTGTGTGTGTGTATGTGTGTGTGTGGTTAGCAAAGTAAAATTACCTGTTTTAAACAACAAATTTCCCATGATTTCTCTCAAACGCTCTTATCTGTTCAAATGTAGCTTACGGTAAACAAATATATTATGACATGGACTAAATCTGACAATTATTTTAATATATTTTCTGTTTATAAGATCAATATATATATAATGCCATCCACAGACAGACTGTTTCGCTGTATCACAGCTCATCAGTGCGGCTAGACACCCGGTTGCCTCTAGCTAGGATCGAAACCCGACTGAATTGGTATCAGGCGGATATTCTACCACTAAGCTGTCGGCGCACGGTGAAGGTGGATTTATGGCGTATTTATGTCAGTGACCGACATATATATATATAACATTGCAAATTCTGAAATTTGTTGTAATAAAAGAGAACTAGACAACATTAAATAAGTTATAAGGTATCTTTCTTCACTGGAGACTTGTACATTGAATTTCAGTTAGGCCCTTTAAATGAAGTCACCGTGAGTGACATGAAATTGATTCCATCAAACGTGAAAACACGAGGACTAAACAAATATAGTGTAATTATACAGAGAACAATCCTTGAAAATGAATGTAGCACCATTCGAAATTACTTAGGAAGAAAATAATATAACAGAAACATAAATATGAACTTTCGCAAATTTACCAACTTCGGAATTTAGAAAAATAAAATTAGAAAAATAAAATTAAAAAAATTATAGACCGAACTTGTCTATATTATTTAACTAAACGTGTTTAAAATAATTTTGCCTTCCAAAATACACCTTACTTATCTATCTATCTATCTATCTATCTATCTATCTATCTATCTATCTATCTATCTATCTATCTATCTATCTATCTGTATGTATATATATATATATATATATATATATATATATATATATATATATATATATATGGCAGTTGACAGTAATGTCAACACCAAGTGACCTCAGTCTGTTTCATGCTTGAACTCAATCTTCAAACTATGCGTGTCGGGTGGTAGTTCAACTATTTATATTTGCTGGGTAAGTGAGTATTATTGGTATCAAGTTCGGGTTTTTCTGGTTAAATTTGTTATCCTAAAGGTTATTGGATAGACGGAAATAGCTACATTTCCAATTATTCTAAAGAGATTTGAATCGAAATAATTATTCTCCTTATAACGACAGAAGGCACGAGCGAGAGGGAAATAAAATAAAATAATATATAGAAAGAATTAATGGCTTTATTTATTTTTATCCAATTTTTTTCTTCTTCTTCTTCTTCTTTTTCTTCTTCTTATATGTGGCTACACACTTCAGGACGTGAGAGATCATTACTCTGTATTCTTTTCTATTCTTTGTAACTATAAGCAACATATAACCTCTTCCTCTCCTTACCAGTCCATTTTATGCCACTAATTTACACAATGTCATTTGTACGTTATTCGCAGTTTCCTTTTGACATAGTTCACTTTGATATCTTTAATGGATGTTAAATTCTCTGAATCTTCCTTCCTTATCTCCGAGAAATAAAAACTGCCTCTTTTTGGTCTTAGTCATAGCTGTCAATTGTGTTCCTATTTTCTTTATAACTTCTTCACTGCTCACATGTTCCGTCCATGTTATTCTCAGTAACTTTATGTAGAATCATATCACCTTTAAGTAGTTTTTTCTTGATCTGTGATGAAAAGTGTCCAGCATTTCCTGTCATAAGTCAGCACTGTTGTTCATAATGACGGTCGTCTTGAATAGAGAATCCAGAGGTTAGCAGTGAATATCTTGATGACAGTAGGAAAGTAGAAAGTTGCAGAGCTTAGTTCGTCCTTCTGTTTCTCTTCGCCTGACAAGCTGGACTGGACATTCGGGTAGAGTGAACAAAAATGGCCGCCTTTACACACGACGGATTGAATGTCCTACGTCTTCTGATTGGTTAACCTTCTATTAGTGGACTATAAGGTGAGTCAAGTCACTTTGACTAACACACTAGTACATAATATATACAAAAAAAACTGCAAAAAGCACTCCCTTCTTTGTGAATAAAACATTTCCCATTATTTTCGAGCATATACTCTCGAGCAAAGACATGTATCTGCATCCATTTACCCAAATAATTCGCCTTCGCATAATCACGTGAACTTTAAATCGAATTTGTTTTCTTCCCATAAGTACAGATGTGTTCACCGCATTTCTTTCTCACTTCACCTCCCGGAGCCTCGATTTCGTTCTTCTTTTCCCCGGCGCCATTTTGTTTGAAATTTCCGCTTTCTTCGATCGATTGAAGAGTAGAAACTCACGAGATCATAAGAGATTTTTTAACTGCCAATTCACCACTGAAGAGTTTTCAATGACCCTAATTATACTGCGCTGCTGGCCAAGCATCCGTCTTTCGACGAGAAGTCAAAGAATCTTATTCTATAATCTACAGACCAGAAGCATATCCTACTAAACTTTGCATCAGACAAACGATAAATAATAAAATATAGAAATTGAGCTAGAAAGATTTTAGCTATTACTGATCATAATTATTTTAATAACGGAAATTGGAAACGTTAACTTCATTTTGTTATGATCCTTTTGTTATTACGACTTTTGTTATTTCTTACAAAGTCTTCATCTTTTGTTGGAAGAACCTAACGAAAATCAATAATTATCTTCGAGAAATGCCAATACATACAAACAATACCAATTTTTTTTATTCTTGGACATTTTTGGCTCTTATGAAATTATGGAGTTGAGGATGACAATGCTTGTAGCAGCTCTATGAATAAGCAGATACGGTAGCTATATAAAATTGACGGACTATCTGCGACAAGGACCGCAAAAATCTAACTGCTTTGAAAGCCACAGCAAAACTTAGCTTAGTGAAAACGCCACAGAGAATCTACAGGTTTCACATAGAAAACACACGCGCGCACTCACACACACGCGCGCACACACAGAAAGACACACGCCTATATATATATATATATATATATATATATATATATATATATATATATACACATTATGAAATGGACAAAGTCCGACAATTATTTAAGAGATTTTTTTATGTATATACGTTCTTTTTATAGATACAAATATACAATATGACGTCATTTGTTTACATTTGAATACGCATTGAGCAGATATGAATGAATGAGAGAAATTCTTAGAGAATTGTGTTTAAACAAAAGTAAAATCGATTTTGCTAACCGAACTCTCCTCTGTAGCTCCATTGATAAAAGCACGTCAGTCTATATGACGGTTCTGTATAGGATGCAGGTTCGATTCCTGTCGGAGGACGCATATTTTTTTTCTATGAAAATTTCTCGGACATTTAGGTCGGTAAATGTTGTTAATACTTTTTATTATAAACAGAACATTTACTTAAATATTTGTATCTATAAAAAGAACGTATAAACATAAAAAATGTCTTAAATATATATACATATATGTGTGTGTGTGTGTGTTTGTGTATTTGTGTGTGTACACATGCAATGGACTCTCAGAGTTTAAGTTGTCATTTGTCAAAATTTAATGCAATTTGCGTAAATATAAATAAATAAATGACTAATAATCAAAATAACATTAGACAAATTTTCGTAGATAACACTAAAGTTCAATGCAGAACAAAGTGCAAGAAAATGGCGCGATGCGTTTGTATATTATAATTAGGTACAGTAATGAGTCTAAAATTTTTGTTATTTTAAATCGGTCTGACTATAACAAAAAACTGATTCCATCCTAAATAATACGGACAGATTTAAGAAAGTAAAGATGAATACGACTAAACTTCTTAAGACGCAAATAAACAGAATTACAATTAATAACAGAGAAAAAGGCTAAATGACATTCAACAAAATTGTATCATCCTGGCTCTTTATATAGAAATGGTAAATTCCATCAAACAAACTCCCCGCTACATCTCATAATCTCTCAAATTCTTATTCCTGTGTATAACTTATCTGATAAATATAGCTCTAGTTCAACCAACAATTTCCTTGACATATTACATTCTAATAAACCCCACAATGCCTTCTTAGATGTTGAAAATCTGTTTACTAATGTCGCTGTTAAAGAAACCATAGAAATAGTTATACAAAATTTATATAATCACCCTAATCACCCCCTCCTAATATTATAACAAATATTGCACCATACAAGTACCATTTTATGATCACTATGGTAACATTTACACACAGAATAATGATATAAGAATCGGCTCACCTCTAGGTCCTTCTTTATCTAATTTCTACATGAATGATGTAAAAAAAAAAGGTCTTTAATAATTTCAACAAACCCTCAATATATACCAGATATGATGATAAAATGTTCATATTAAGAGAAAACAAAGATGAATTAAACATTCTTAAGAAAACATTTGAAACAACTCAATACCACAATTTACTTAAAAAATAGAATTCCTTTCCTGAATATTCTAGATGCTAATAATTATGATTTTATCACTTCAACATATAAGAGAAACCTATGAGTAAAAATTTATATCTACTTAATTACAAATCTCCACAGATATAAAATTGGTGTTAAAATGATTTCCAATTCAGATTGTTTTATAGAGAATTATGCAACATAAAACAAAGATGCATCGGAATTATAAACAAAATTAAAGGCTATAAAAATTATTATGTGCCACTATATAGAAGTTATAGATCCTAAAAATACCACAGATTTATCATTTATTATAAGTCATACACAAAATTATATACGCATATTCACATTTGTCCATAAAGCAAATTAACTGCTACATCCCATAATCTCTCATATTCCTATTCCTGTATATAACTTAAACTTATCTGATAAATATAGCGTTAGTTTAACCAACCATTTTCTTTGTCATATTGCATTCTAATAAACCTCACAATGCCTTCTTAGATGTTGAAAATCTTTTTACTAATGTTCCTGTTAAAGAAATCATAGAAATAATTATACAAAATGTATATAATCATCCTAAGCTCACCCCTATGTAAACTCTTACAGTCTTGCATCACATAATTACCATTTTACGATCACTATATTATAAGACGCACGGCGGAGTAGTCGATACCGGAAAGCCGGGTTCGAATTCCAGTCGAATCCATTACATTCACTTACTTGGGAAAGGTATGAATCTTCTTCTTTTGCCTCCTGGTAAATAGCAGGACAAACCAGGTTCTTTAGCCTTGGATCGCACCTGGTCTACTGCAGAAAGAAATGGCAACCTACTGCAAGAAAAAAAAGGCACCATACTCTCTCGAAGGTTAACTTGCCATTTTTCAGAATTTAGTGCGAACCGTGCATATATAGATTAACATATAACAAATAATCAAAATAATATAACATTAGATAAATCTTAGTAGATAACAGCAAAGTTTTATGGAGGACATTGTATAAGAAAAGACTCCAAATTCTGGAGGCTTTTGTAATAAAAGAGAAGCAGTCAACATTAATTAATTACGTGTCTTTCTCCATCGTGGATTCTATAGTGGAGTATGTTTATTAAAAAAATAATGTTTAGTCATAACTTCAACCAGTCCCGCCCGATGAAGTAATAACGGATGAAATGCCTCACAAAATCACTTTAACATTTTCTCTTATATTTTCCACAATATATATATATATATATATATATATATATATATATATATATATATATGAAAGTAAGAGTTGTGTATTTAATGTAAGGCATTATGTTTCATAATATATATATATGTGTGTGTGTGTGTATATGTATATATATATACACACGCATTTTAAAAACAGACACACACGCACACACACATATATATATATATATATATATATATATTGTGTGTGTGTGTATTTAGGCAGCATTTTTTCATTGATGCATGTTTCATTAAATAATATAGACAAGTTTTGTCTATTTATTTTATGTAAATTCTTTTCATATCGTCTGATAAGCTTAATAACATTATAATTAAACGAAGAAAGAAAATCACAATATTGATCCATATTTTTTTATGCAATCTAAGCTTTCGGCTTACATAAGCCATTATCAAAGATGTCAATTACTATACAATATATTAAGCAATATACGGACAAGACAGTGATGATAGTCTGTTATTGTTTACATGGATGATTTCCAAGCAACGATAAACACGTGCATATTAGACGCTAGAAGCGAAAATCGCACCGCAGCTCATGACGTCACACATAACCATGCGAGAGTGAATTCGAGAAGTATTAAGTATGGGAAGCCGTTGGTATAAACCAATGGATTCTGTTACCAATTATAGACATTTAAGGATATTTGTAGAGATTCCATAATTGACTTTGTTTACATTACAATATATATATATATATATATATATATATATATATATATATATATATATATATATATATATATATTGGTTAATCGAGACATACCCACAATCATATTTTTAATGCTGACCTTAGGGATCCCGTACACTTTGTCTTTCGGAAATTTATTTTTAAATTTTACTCGAAAATCATTTTCAACACCAGTTACCAAAACATTGTCTGAGGAAGCTCAAAGTAATTTTTTGTTTTTGTGTAGTGGTTTAAAATGTTTTCGTTATAATCTCTAATAATAAAAATATTATAATATACATATATATGTGTGTGTGTGTGAGTGAGTGTGCGCGTGTGTGTGTATGTGTGCGTGCGTGCGTGTATATCACTAGATTCTCGCGTTTTTGGATTGCTGCAAAGAGACTTAGAATCAGTACAGAATGACGTCAATTGCCAGAGTTAAACGGAAAACGATTCTATCGAATATATACGTGGTCTTTTGTTTTCTTTTTTGTATTTAAAAAATAAATAAATAAATAAATAAATAAATCTCCCATAGATATTCGATACATGATTCTTCCGTTTAAGCGTTAAAAATGACATCGCTTTGAACGGATTCCAACAATCTAAAAACGCTTGAACTTAGCCAAATAAATCTTATTTAGAACCTATATATATATATATATATATATATATATATATATATATATATATATATTCGGTCTTTTATGTATGTTTTGTTGAACATGCAAAGAATATTGTGTTAAGTTTCGGATTCTGTTTACCTAATTTCCTTACATTTTTTTTCTTTTTGAAAAGACTAAATGTGGAGAGGAATTCGGCGTAGTTTTCATGGTCTTGACAATTTTCGCCATTATTTGTTTAATTTTGTGTTAGCAAAGAGCAGTAATATATTTTAATTTAGTTTCCTACATTTTGTTGCGTAAGAGTAGTTATATATTTATTACAACGTTTCGGCTTTTGTACGCTCCGGCCTTCTTCAGGTTGTTGGAATGTTGAACTGAACCCTTTATTTCGCTCACTGGGTAGACTGTTCTAGTTTCACGTGCCACTAGTCCGAATAATGTAAATAGTATACATAATACCTCATCTCAGAAATATAGACAGATACTGGAGGACACTTTAATCTTTAAGATTATTGTTTCGAATTGAATATAAAATATTCAAGGCATTGGAAATGCTTTGCATGAAAAGCAGAAAAATACTAAAAACACTATTAATCTACTTCAGTACCCTATTTTATTTTCCAAGAGCAGGTTTTGCCCGCTCGCTATCACTTCGCAAAGTAAAATATATTCACTACTTGAAATCTTTGAATCAAAAACTTTAAATGAAAACTTCATTCATAAATTGGCTTTTTAGTTAAGGAAAGTTTTACAAATAAATGTCAACTTGTTGAAGGCCAAGGAAAATCCAAGTTTCAAACATTTCTTTACTATATAAAACGGTATTCCTAAACAGAACTATTTTTGATATAAAACTTAAAACAATCCTCGAATAAAAGAACAGTAATGAAGGACAATTGTTAATGAAATAAACTTTTTTTTTTAAATAACTATACAAATTAGTTAAACCTGAAGAGTGATATTGCCTAGAAGTAGATAATATATAATACAGATATTGAACTTTTCAGTGTGTATCTCACTCTTTTTGAGTAGGTACACATCTACTTATCATCTCTCAGTTGCGTCTCTGTCTTTGGGCAGAGTGCGCTCAGGGGCTTCTCTGTCAAAGGACAGAGGAGCAACTGAGAAAATCTTACTGAAGAGGTGCACAGCCCTGGGGAACAGCTGCCGAGGCCGCGCCCTCCCATTGCACAAGAGGGAGAGATCGTTGCTCGCACCGAGGCCAGCGCAACCGACGGTTGCGGGGTCTGAGGGCAATTTTTGTACTAGTCCCACCTTGTCACATCTCGTCCAAGTGGGGAAGGAGTTAATACTGTGTGTACCTCACTCTTTTTGAGTAGGTATACATCTATTAGGTTGGTGGAAAAATAATGACGTAACAATGTCGTTTTTTGACGTTAAAAATACGTCAAAAAATGACATTATTACGTCATTATTTTTCCACCAACCTAATACTTATCAGTTTCGTCTCTGTCTTTGAACAGAGTGCGCTCAGGAACGACTCCGTCAAAGGAGAGAGTCGCAACTGAGGAAGATTATACTGAGAGGTGCCTGACCCTGGGGAACAGCTGCCCGAGGCCGCGCCTTCTCATTGCACTAGATAGAAGGATCGGTGCACGCACCGAGGCCAGTGCAACCGACGGTTGCGGGGACGGGGAATTTTTGTTCCTGCCCGGGTGCATGTGCTCGGTAGGTATACATCTACTTATCGTCTCTCAGTTGTGTCTTTGGAAAGAGTGCGCTCAGGAGCGACTCTGTCCGGACAGCGCTCTCCCATTGCCCCAGAGGGAGGGATCAGTGCTCGCATCGAGGCCAACGCAACCGACGGTTGTGGGGGCTGACGGGAAATTTTGTTCCTGTCACATCTCGTCCTGGGTGGGGGGAGCACAGTAAATACCGTGTATAAATTACTATTACTGGGGCGTTTTAATCTCAGAATTCGTGGAAGAATTGATCTCCACTTTCGCATTTATTCATATGGATTCCCCAATATAGGTTTTAATTAATAA
The DNA here is from genome assembly GCA_963932145.1 of Acanthosepion lycidas. NCBI lineage: Eukaryota > Metazoa > Mollusca > Cephalopoda > Sepiida > Sepiidae > Acanthosepion > Acanthosepion lycidas. The sequence goes on from OZ010577.1 coordinate 1,533,530, forward strand.
TCTATTGTTTCTCTAACTCTTCAAATGTTGAATGTATAACTAATTCTAATTTTTATTTTCCCATCTTTACACTATATTATTTTATCTTATAAATTGTCCCCTGTTCTGTCACCCATGAAATAAAAGTAATTGTTTGTACGGAAAATAAGGATGTACATACATCAAAGTGCCTTTAAATTAAGTGGCAGCGGAAGAATTATCGTTGAACTTTTAAAAGATATGTTTAAACATTAATTCAATACTTAAATCCAACAATCAGTTTTGTGTTCTGTAGTTTATTGATGCCTATCACATCTACTCCTCCCTAGCTATCGCGATGATGGCCAAACCAAGAGTCCTTTACAGGAACTCGCTTAAATGCTGCCCGATAGGGCATCTTTTAAGCTAGCTTAAAATTTTTGGTAGCTTTTACCATTGTAAAGGATTTTTATCTAAACTCATCATAAAATTTGTTGTAATTACTCCGAAAATTATAAAAGACGTATTCAAGACAAAACAAAACAATAAGCTAAAACTTGAAGGAGGACTTTAATCCATTCTTAGTAATAATTGTCACAAAATATCTATAGAAAAACCTCAAGAAATTTAAATAAGGATTATATGAACACAAAAAAATGATATCTTACAGAACAACACATTAAATTCATTAATTGGGTGAGATAAATCGTTTCCAGATGCCTTCGCAAGTTTTGAGTTGACACATGTCCTAGACTGACTGCCAACCAAGGCTAGATAACTCAGTTTACATTTCTGTTTAATTCACAGATGCAAAGAGAAGATTTGGATTCAAGAATATCCATGCACATACTTTCGGTTATTCCAATGCCTCATGAAAATCACAGCAAAACTTCATTGTCAAGAATGGAGGACGGATATTTGTCCAAGAGATGAATTGACAATGCAAGTCAAAAATAAATTCCAATGATCAGTTTTTTGCGAATATCTTTCTTTTTTGAATTTAACATTTATCCTTTATTCCGATCAATGGAACACTTTTCCCGTTTATCAAACTTTTAAAAGTAGAAAACAAATTAGTTGGGAAATAATGCAAATCTTTCATTTTATTTGATAAAGTTGAAACTGCAAGTTAAGCTTGATATATTTGGAAAGAATATTACAACAATGCATAACCTATCTCGAGGTTGACTCGCCTTCACCCGGATAAAAAATATATGCAGTAAATATTTTAAAAAAAGCAGAAAGGGGAATAAAATAACGATGCCTCTCCTAACAATGGTCAGTTATGTGCAATGCATGATACACGTGTAGGCAATCATGTATCTTTCGATACGTACCTGACGACACAGATTTTTTTCATTTCTTTCTGAGGTAGACCATTTGCCATCCAGGGCTATAGAAGCCGGTGTGTCCTTCGATTTACCCATAGCTTGGGGGTGGAGAAGAAGAGGATTCATACTTTTTTCCCTGGGTACTAGCACGTAAGTGAATGTAATGGATTTGACTGGAATTCGAACTCGGATCTCACATTCCGCAATCCGAGCCGCTATCCATTATTCCACAGTCTAACCTATACAGGGGAGCAAGCCTCAGAAGGATTCATTATTAGTGGCCGCAAACTTAACAATATATGCAGATAGCACAGAAAGAGACAGATGGTAGCAAAGGAAAGCGAGAAGAAAGGACTAAATATCAATTATAAGAAGACAGAATGTATGGTTGTTAGCAAAAATTAAAAAAAAACAACATGCGAATTAAAAATTGAAGATACAAAAATCAAGCAAGTATTTAAATATCTAAAAATAACTGTTTAAGCAGAGAACGGAAAGGGCGACACCAAGGTTCATTGCGGTAGCAAAAGATGCCATCCAAAAGCTAAGCAAAGTATTAAGAAACAGGAGAATTTGAAATAAGTAAAAGAGTACTTAATCATTATGCCTTCTCAGTCCTCCTATATGCCAGTGGATACTGGACAATCTCTCATCATAGATTCAAAAGGGGCTTGGGGCTACAGAAATATGTTTTTCAGAAGGCTGCTGAGAATCCCATGGATTGAAATTGTGTGCAATAACGAAGTTATAAGGAAAATGGAAACAAAAAAGGATACGGATACTGGGCATTAGAAATTGAAATTTCTCGGGAAAATAATGAGAAAAGAGGGCCTAAAAATTTTATACTCACAAGACATACCGAAAGAAACACGGATAGTGGAAAGTAGCAAATAAACTATCTAACGATAACCGACAAAATTTAAGAGCTACAAAGAACAGGAAATTTGAAAGCCATGATCGCCTACGTCCAGAAGAAGAAGAAGAAGACATTTGTATATTCAACAACATGGTTTGACCAAAGAATAAGCCAATTTTACTGCTGGTCTAAAGAGGGTAGAACATGTATTGCGGTAATCCAGTTCGGAAGGAATACGTACGTAGCTTTAAGTGTAAAAACTTAATTTTAAAAAGACCAGTTAGTTGCAGTGGGAAGAAATAGCAGAGTCAGGAGCTAAAGGGAGACAATGTTAGACGATAATTGAGCTAGGCATTTACGATTGATATAATGATAATTGCATTGATAAAGTTCCTGAGAGCACGAAAGCCATCGGCTAAGTATAGTTTTTTCTCTTGTTTCTTTTTATTCATTCTTTTGTCTTCTACAGATACACTATATCTAAGAATATTTACACACACACACACACACATATTTTTAAGACATTTTTTAAATGTTTATACGTTCTTTTTATCTAAAAAGAAAGGATAAAAATAATTATCGTACTTTCGCCAATCCATAATATGTGACGTCATTTGTCTTGAGCAGATATGAATGTACGTGAGAGAATCACGGAAGATCGTAGTTTAAAGACATTAAAATCGACCCTACTAACCGAACGCCCAATCGGCTAAGGCGCGTCAGACTATCTGACGGTTCCCTATAGGATACAGGTTCGATTCCTGTCGGAGGACGGATATTTTCTATGAAAATTTCTCGGACATTCAGGCCTGTAAATGTTATTAATACTGTTTATTATAAACAGAGCATTTACTTAAATATTTGTATCTATAAATAGAATGTATAAAAATAATTGTCAGACTTTGTCCATTTCATAATGTGTGACACATATATTAGGTTGGTGCAAAAATAATGTCGGTTTTCGACGTATTATTTAACGTCAAAAACCGACATTATTTTTGCACCAACCTAATATGTAACTCTGGTTTCATTTTTTTTAGACCTGTTGGTAAGAATGAATATTTTTGTATTATTGCAGAATATTGCACCATCCACATTTAACTAAATGCAAACAAATTGCAATATTTAATGCTTCCTCAATTTTTAAATGCTGTGACAAAGAGTCTTGGTGACATTGAACGTTGTGAAGTGATTGCAAAGAATATTCTTTAAGTAAGTCTTATGGGTTATATCAAGGCTAAATTGCAATGCTACCATATTCTGAGCGAAAGAAAAATGAATGTTTCAGAAAACAACCCTTAGAGATGATCGTGATATCAAATCCTTCGTCTCACGATCTCCGATAAATTCATGCAAAACGAATCGAATTTCTCTGCCTCTCAGGAGTACAGATTTGAATCGTAGGGCTTTTTTGATAGACTTGAAAATAAAATTCAAATAACATCCTGAAAACCTGCCCCGTAAACCAAGAGTGACTTTGGAAATGTAAAAGTGCCTGGAATTCTCCGAAATGCATGAAAATTAAACAGTACCATGGGTAAATTGTCGCCATTTTATATTTTTAATTTCGCGCATGCGTGTTTGTTATTACTATTTTGTCGACTGCGCAGTATAGTAAAGTCATTTGAAGAGAACCATAACGCAATTTACTCCGCCAGAAATTTGAAAATGGCATGCTGTACTGCTTGGCATTCGCGCCTGAAGCTCAAATATTAATATTTCAGAGTGTTTCGGTGTCAATCTGAGGATCGTCCAGAGTATTTGGAAAGAATTTCATGAGTCTAATGGTGATTACGAAGGTAGGCAGCTGAGAAAACTCACTTTGATCGTTCTGATAAGAAAAGAACTTCCGAATTCAGATTCAACGCAGAGGCTTACATCAAGTACCTTGAGGTGATAGTGCTGCCGTGGTCGAGAAGGTGGCTGCTGGAAGACCCTCTATCTGACAAAATGACTCTGCACCACGCAACACAAGCAGGGGAACCTAGTCATGGCTATCAGGCAATTTCTGCAACCTCATCACCCCTTACATCTGGCCACCTAACTCCCCAAACTGCAAACCCATTGATTATTACGTCCGAGAGGCCAACAAAATTCTTTGCAATACAAAAAATGAACTGATGGCAAGGATTATGGCAAGATTTATCATCTTAAAGAAAGAAAATGTCCAGAAGAGTTGCAGGAGATAGCGAAGTTGTATAGAGGCCGTGGTTTAAGCGAATTGCAATTTTAATGAATAAATTTACTCTTTACTATTTGTAAATATTTTGTGTAATTTTGATAAATTTATCTGTCATTTTTATTTCATTTTTGCGTAATTTGCTAAAAATATTCGCTCCAATGATGAAAAAACGCTCCAACCTTAATAAAAACAAAGTTTATTTTATGTTAAGAGGAAGGCTGTTTTGATTATTAAATTATATTTTGTTATCCTTTTGCAAAGTTCGAAATTTTGGCTAAAATTTGTGCTGTTTTGCGTCAGCGAATGACCATAAATTATTATAGGAAATTTTCGAGTGTTTTTTTGGCGGTGAAGAACACAGTTTCTTACAAAAATCAAAATATTGTCGGATTTTGAATAAAATGTTCAATATTTTAGAAATCTTTCTATTTTAGAGGATATTGGTGAAAACTTTTCTTTTTACATCTATTAGAGCCCCCCCACCACCACCACCACACACACGTCTTTTTAATTCTATGAAATTTCGAGAAATTCATTTTCGTACGAATTAACATTTATATTAGTTCTTTGAGAATTTAAAACATCATTTTTGCTTTTCGTCAAACAGGACTCCCAGTTAGCGAAAATCTGCACTGAATCGTAAAAAATAAAAAAAAAATCAGAAAAATTAAGAGATTATTTAATTAGAAAATCTTTTAATTTATTTTATGAATATGATATATTTTGGCACTATTATCTTAAGAAAATATTCTTGTTCAATTAATAATGAATTTTTACAAGAATTGCCTTTATTTATTTTTTGATTAAAATAATTTATAATTTTAAATCTTACAGGTTAGGTGATAATTTTATTAAATAAACATAATATTTATTGATCATACATGGAAAAGTTTAACACAATTGCCGACCGTCAGTATTTTAAAAAGAATTATTAATCTCTCGTGTTTGTAAATACGGTCGTTCATGTAAATCTGTCAATAGAGCTGACAATACCTAATAAAAACGTCTACTTTTATGTTAAAAAATAACTAAGTTAATATTCCTAAAATAAAGTTTTTAAAGAGACTTACCATGTCCTGAGAAATGACTAAAAAGTCTAAAATCAGCTATTCTTCGTGATTAAAAAAAAAACTGCTTCCAGCCAATATTAATTAGGTTTGAAATAAAGCAAAGTATTTTTCTCGTTGGAAATATTAAATTTGATCTATTAGCTTGAAAATAAAGCTAAAATAAAAGCTTCAAGAAAAAGTTTTCATTTTAAAAATAATTTTAAACCTGATATATCGCGTTTCTTCTCTCTCTCTATCTCTCTCTATCTCTCTCTCCCTCTCTATCTCTCTCTCTCTCTCTATATATATATATATATATATATATATATATATACATATGTCTGTGTATGTACGTATGTGTGCGTGTGTTCACGCGCCCGTAAACAAATTACTCTGATAAACAATGCACGGCTTTTAAACAATCTACTCCGCCGTCAGGACATGCTATTTCCACGGAATCGAAACACCGTCATTCCCTCCGTGTTCCAAAGGTAAGAAGAAGAAACGTCGCAAGCCTCTCGCTACTCTGTCACTATTTCCATCGCATGTGTCATGTCAAGCTACATTCCTTGGATCCACCGGCCCTAATTGACCGTCTTCAATTTGGATGTGCTATACAACGTATACAAGGGTAAATCATACTCATTCCCATAGCATTCCGTTAGTAAGAAGTAAGTTACACTCGGACAACTTCTTCCTAAGAACTGCTACTTGTGGAACAAACGCCTGACAGGTTGTTTTCTCAATCACAATAATCGTGACATCATCAAGTCGAGGGTTAACCGTTATTTCTCCTAATACATATAATATAATAAATTCCTAACTAGTGACCTAATTATTTTTTTACTGAGTTTCAATGCATTCTTACAATAATATCATTTTCATGCACATAATAGTATTAAACTACCGGTAATGCATTGATTACTTCCTGACCACTGACAATCCCCTGCTTCCTGATTTTCAATACATTCCTGTAGTAAGATCATTAACAGTGTATTTACAGGATACATATTATAGACAATTCTGTTAGCAATGCTGGTATTAATTCATGATCACTGACAATCCCTTTCTTCGTGATTTTCAATCCTTTTTTACGTTAAAATCCTTATCTGATGTAATGAATATGCATACACCTGGGTTCCCCCTTAGAGTAATATGATCGGCTGGTGTCACCCATAAATACAGACTGATGTAGAGGTACATGGACTACGCATATTGCCTACGTCTATTGCCTACCACTACGACGAGGACCAGTCCATTACGGTTACCTGCCGGATTGTCCTACTCGGGTACAGTAGCGAATAACCACTTTGCTACTTCGAACAAATGTATCCCTTTCCGGGACATATCATTATTCATCTACAAGATGGGAATGCAAGATTCTCGGTGTGTCTCAATTTCAAAAAGTTAACCAAATAGCTAAACATCAAATAAATTTTTTAAACTTCTAGTCAGACATTTTCATGAATACTTGCATTAATTCCTGAATGATTCTTTTTTTCTCTTTTTTTTTTTTTTTTCGTGAACATCACTTCTTGCATTTTCTTACACTCATACAACACACAATAACCCTCTATCTTGAGTGGTTCTTGAGCCTTGTATTGGGTGAAAAAATTATTAAAAAAAGAAAGAACTGAGTTCTTTTCGGGCGTGAGATTGAGCATCAGGGGGCGTGGCCTCTGAGACAAGAGAGCGGCAGTTAGAATATATTTAGAAACTACTATTGTATATTAATGATATTGGTTCTCCTGATTCTAAAAATTGATAAATACTGATGAGAGCATCGGCCAGAATTTAATATTAAAAACTAACAAAGATGAGAATCTTAGTTCAAATAAACGGCAAGTTAAAAGTGACTTTATCGAAATTTTCTGTCTGGTAAAAGTTACATGCATTATTTATATTATTCAGACTGCTTTCACCATCTTCATCGCCATATTGACAACGTTTCAGCCGTTGTTCACTCTGACCTTCTTCAGGTGATAGGAATTTCGAACCGAACCTTTTATTTCGTCCACCGGGATACGTTGTTCTAGTTCCACGTGCCATGCCTCTCCCTGATGTCTCAGTTATTTTCCTTGAACTCAACTCTCCAAGTTTTGGTTCACCACTGCTGTGGCCTGCTACTGAACACACAACTGTTTGGGTCTAGTCACTGGATCTAACCAGCTTCTTTATCCAGTGGGCCATGTGTCCTCAAGGAGATAAAATAAAGGGTTCGGTTCAAAATTCCAATTACTTGGAGAAGGCCGGAGCCTACAACGGCCGAAACGTTGTGAATGCTGCAATGAAGATGAGGATAACAGTCCAAATAATGTAAATAATGCAAGTATTAATAATACCTTATCTCAGAGATATAGACAGATATATAGAGAAACATAGACATAAAGGCCGGAGCGTACGACGGGTGAAACGTTGTGAATATTGCGATGAAGATGAGGATAACAGTCCGAATAATGTCAATAATGCAAGTAATCATAATACCCCATCTGAGATATATAGACAGATATAGAGAGAGACATAGACATAATGGCCGGAGCGTACGACGGGCGAAACATTGTGATATAGACTGGTAAAAGTTATTTAGTACGACACACTCTCTCTGCCGGTTTTGCCTCTTACTAGATACCCCTCTCTCATTTATGAGTCTTTTCTCTTGTTTTCTTCCTCTTCTCTCTCTTCAATTGCTATTTTATTCACTTTCTCATTCTTCGCCATCATTCTCTTTCTACCCATTCTCTCACTCCTGTTTCTCTTTCTAAGAATGAGTTAGCCATTCATGTGTATGTCATCTCTCTTCTCTTTGTCTTTTTCATTTACATTTCTTTGTCAGTGTTCCTAGCTCTTTCTTCAATCACCTCGTTATTTTCACTCGATTCGTCTTTCTCTTTTATTTTTTGTCTTTCTCTCTCTTCATCTACCTCTTATAATCACTCTCTCTCTCTCTCTCTCGCTCCCTGTCTTTTCAATCTTCGTCTTTTTTGTCACTTCCTATCTCTTTCTCTTTCTAATCATCGAATTTCTGTCTCTCTTCTTTATTTCTTTATCTTCACTCCCACTCTTTTTCTATTTTTCTTTTTCTTTTTCCCACTTTCAAAGAGAGAAGTCAATAATGATCTGCTTATTATTTTCGGTATTCATTTTGTTTTGATCTTACATGGAAGACGGCCATATTATCAGCTTCTTCTCCGTTTCCAAGTTTTAAAACGCTGACAAAATTCTAAAATATAAATATTCTATTGACAACAAAAAGAGACCTCATATGTCCATCGAGAATGAGAGAATTTTTAATCAAGCTTTTGCAAGTTACAAGTCAATTTTTTATGAATTTTTGCTTTTTCTTCCTAATTGAAATAAGAAAGAAAGAAATATTCGATGACAAGAGAAAATGATAACCGTGGTCACGTGACGGACAGGCATGATAAGGAAAGTTTTCTGATAAGAGACAAGTTTGTTTTGTTTTGTTTTTTTTAAATTAGGTCACTGGAATATTGTTGTTTTTCTATGAGGGAACAAGTCACAGACTTACATTTCATCAGACTTTATGTTTTATAATACAATTAGTTATATAAATTAAACTACCTATACACTCAAAATACCCGATATACAACACCGATACATACATAAACGGAAATATCTAATGTATATAATAGTCCTAAACAATGACTTATTTCTTTCATACTGAGTTTCAATGCATTCTTACAGTACAATTAACAGCGATATGTTGAAATCATACATATAATAGTCTGAAACTACTAGTAAAGCAATCCTTACTTCCTGACCACAGACAATCCCTTGATTCCTGATTTTCAATACATTCCTGTAGTAAGATCATTAACAGTGTATTTACATAATACATATTATAACCCAATTCTGTTATTAATGCTTGTATTAATTCCTGACCACCTACAATCCTTATCTTCGTGATTTTCAATCCTTTTCTACGTTAAAATTCTTATGCACATACGAGAGGGGACTAGATTTTCGGCGCGACTCACTTTCAAAAATTTAATCAACATTCCTTCTTAGTCAACGCCCATAATATATAGTCCTATCTTTTCGGCAATGCTTGCATTAATTCCTGACCAATATATTTGTTTTGCTAAAATTTACAGAAATACCGATTTCCAATGCATTCCTGCAGTAAACTCATTACCGATGCATTTGGTATTACTAACGGTAATATTAGCCGTTTCCTTATAAGGAAACATTCGGCATTATGTAACCGAGTAGTCAGTGCTGTCGTCTGTTGAAATTTATAAAATCTTTCTTGGAAAACAATTCATCAGAAAAATAGATTTTTCTGGCCAGTATCTGCTATCGCTCTCTCTATCCTTTCCCCTTTCTCTCTCTCTCTCTCTCTCTCTCTCTCTCTCTCTCTCTCTCTTATATATATATATATATATATATATATATATATAATATCAGTTTTCTGTATTAATCTATTCTGTATTAATTCCTGGTATTTAAGAAGTTTTTATTTCTAATCTAGCAATTTAACATAGTAAAACGTTTCCATGGTTTTTACAATATAATGTACATTATATACATAAAAAATTATATATTTGCACGATATATATATAATATTATACATGCATATATATATATATATATATATATATATATATATATATATATATATATATATATATATATAAAGTCCAAATAGTATTGGCAACAATTCCATTAATTGCTGGCCATTGGCAACATCTCCCTTAATGATTTTAAATATATTTCTATATTAAAATTGTTAATAATGCATTCAAATTACGTATATAATAGCATTATTCAGTTCTATTCTCTTCTCAAGGTTTATCCTAATTACTGACTATTAGTAATCCCTGTCTTCTCATTTATTCATACATAACCTACAGTCCGGAGTGTATAAACTTGTTAAGATATATTTTATATACCTCAGAGAGCATCTGTCTATATTTCTGAAATGAGGTATTATGTACACTATTTACATTATGCGGAATATTGTCCTCATCTTTGTCACCATATTTATTACAACGTTTCGGCCGTTGTACGCTCCGGCCTTCTTCAGTTGGTTGAAATGTCGAGCTGAACCCTTTATTTATCAAGGACATATGGCACAGTGGATAAAGACGTTGGTTACATTCATTGGCAGGACCCAATGTGTGTGAGTTCAATACCCGGTTAAGGCCGTGGAGAACTTGGAGAGGGGAATTAACAGGAGATAACTGACAACTGACATCCATTAAAAACATGGCACATGGAACTAGAACAGTCTATCCCACTGAGCGAAATAAAGGGTTCAGTTCGACATTCCAACCACATGAAGAAGGCCCGAGCGTACAATAGCCGAAACTTAAATATGGCGACAAAGATGAGAACAATGGTCCAAATAATGTAATAGTGTACATAATACCTCATCTCAGAAATATAGACAGATACTGAACGGCCGAAACGTTGTAATAAATATGGCGACAAAGATGAGAACAATGGTCCGAATAATGTAAATAGTATACCTCGGAGAGATTTAGTTATTTAGCGACTAAAATTTAAATGACTAAAATCAAGCGGAGTGATGTAGCAGTAAAAAAAAATGGATAATGATGAAAAAATATCAAAACTTTAGTTACATTTACCACTATCACATGAAGTTGGTATTAAAATATAAATGGTGATTAAGGTTTCATTTTCACCTGTAATGAAAGAATGTATTCTCGTACTCTCTATGAAATTGCTAGATTGAATGAAAGTTTTGATGTATTTTTTTTAATACAGCCTACCTGTGATATTACAGCGCGACATGTGAAGCTATTGTTCAAAATAAATCTTCATTTAGAGGGTATTTAAATCTTTTCAAATAAATTCACGTTAATTCATCATTGATCACAATGAAAAATCAATTGAAATATTTTCCATCAATTTTCCAATCAAATTTAATTTTGTTTTTATTTCCAACTGAGGCGTCAGCTGGAAATAATTCTGGTCTAAAGTTGTTGACTACATGAAATCAGGGGCATTTTCCTTAAACAATAGCAGGTCTCGAAAAAAGCGTTAAATTTAATTAACTCAATTATTGGCGGCATTAATGAGTTCTATTATTCCTGTAATTTCGCCCCCAAATCTCACAGCCTTTACTTCTGCGAAATATATTGGCTATAGAAGAATCGAATAAACCTAAACAATATGCTATTCTGTTCTTTGTTCGTCTCAAAGATTGACTGTTTAAATCGGATTACCAGGTGTGCTATGTGGCGAGAAATACAGGATCGAATAAATAAGATACTTCGAAAGGATTTATAAGATAATTATTATGTCTTTTGAAAAATTCGGATTGATAAGAACACAAGGAAAATAATTGCAAATGAAATGTTCGGATCAAATGTTGCCTGGGACCAAAGAAGATTGGATTACAAAACATCGTTCCTGTAGAGGAAAAATAAAAATAGAAAAGTTAATAATTAATTTTTTAATCGCCCCACTCCAAGCAAGGCGACAATGTCACCAAGACGCGGTGACAGGGGGTAAAGAAGATGAGAGTGAAGGAGACTGAGAATGAAGAGGATTGAGGTAAGGAGCAGGTTTCAAGAAAACAGACGATGGCGATTGGCGTTGCATTTAAATTTTTGAAGATTGTAGCTATCGGGGAAGGAAGAAATCGTAAGGCAGTTGCACAGGTAAGAAGTATGATAAAAAAAAACGGTTAGAGAATAAGTGCCGTTTGCATCAAGCTAATTCAACAGTAAAACAGTGAGAACTTGTTGCCGTGTTCTGGTTATGACGATAAATTACATCCGGCAGCAAGGCCTCTGATCAGGAAATTTTGAGGGGTATGAAACCACCTCTTACTTGCTCTGGTCCGCAGGTTCACCCTGACCTGAGGTGGTAGCACGTGTTAGGGTCCCAGCTATGGGAAAACAGTTAAGCCACAAACTGGGGTAAAAAAAATATGAAAGTATAAAAATAGATTTTTATAGTAAAAATACCAGCAATATATTTTTTTAATTTTACCTGAAATATATTTTTGAAAAAAAAAAGGAGTACATATTCTGTTCATAGGAACCTATCCTAAAAATATTGACGGCATTAAATAACCCATTGTGATGTTGATATGCCGTAAAACAAAATAAAGCTAAACCCTAGTTGCTAATCTGGTAACACGGTTAAATTCATGGAGTCTGGGAAACAGGAAAAATCATTCGAGCAGTTGCTATGAACATATTTGTAGAACAGGCAGAGGGGAGCCAGGTCATGTCGGTGAGAAAGTGACTGGAGAAGAGATGTCTGGTCAGGATCGATTGTATTGCAGACTATTCTTTGGATTTTTTCAAGAATCTCGAAATGCACAGTAGGAACACCAGACAAGATATGGCAACAATATTCAATACATGAATGAATGGTAGATTTATAAATATGCAAAATGCATTCATGACGTTTTCTTTATTTTTTTGCCACGACACAGTGAATCAACCTTTCTCGCAACAGATGTAGCAATTGACTCGATATAGTTGCTCCATTTCATGCTAGTGGAAAATGTGACGACTAGAAGGCGTAGAATGTTTCTCATCTGGACTTCAGCACAAGCCATCCCGATGGTATGTCCTAAAGGTCTTGTGATGATTAAATGAATGTAGTTTTCTTTTGAAGGCGTCGATGTTTAAAGCCATTTCTTGTCCCAGTTAATCTTTGATTGGAGGTCCTTTTCAAGATTAGTTACTAAGTTTACTTTGTGAGTCTGTGGAATTTGCTAATAAGGCAAGTGTAAATGCCATCTGTAAAAATATCTAGTTGGGAACTGATGATATCAAGGAGGTCATTGTTGAAGATCAGAGACATTGTAAGTCGAAGGATAAGCCCCTGGGATACCTTCGTATGAAATGATCTGAAAGCATGCCCCTTCAATACGACCTTAAATTACTCGATTGGTTAGGAATGACTGGATAAGGCTAAATATATTTACCGTAACACCGTACCCTTCGAGTTTGCGTAGAAGGCCAGCATGAGCAAATTTGAGTAAGAAACCCATTTTTCTTTTATTTTTTCTTTTCTTATGTTAACTAATACGATAACGGTCTATATTGTGAGAACAGGGTCGAAAAACTTGCGTCAATCTTCAAAGTGGGAAGCTGTTTTTTTTAAGGAAAACATCTGAACTGGTAGAAGTGTGGTAAACATCTCCACCGCGAAATCAATGGAGATTCCAAAAAATAAACTTCTAGATTTTTTTTTTTATTTATTCAGATTAATGTAGTATATCTCAAAGTTAAGGCAAGCGGCAAATGAGGAGGAATATAATGGTCTGAAAATCAGCATTTGAAGCCTTAACTGTCTAACTGAGTTTGAAAATGCATTCAGTGATGATAGAAGGCAATATACATTTAACCCAAGAAATAGGTTAAAAAATATTTGTTTAACGGACACTGTAGCCAGTGTAAAGTGCAGCGACAAAGGTTAACTCACAATTAAAATTTGATTTAAAATATGTAAGATATTTTTCTATATATTGATGTAATGGAATAACTAGAGATGAATGATTACACTATAGGTAGTAAGTACCTATAAAATCAACTGTCTACGAAGAAGAAGAGTGAGAAAGAGAATAGTGCTATCTTCTGTTCTTCACTGTCGAACTTTTTGCCTTGAGCAGAGAGGAACCCGGATGAGGCTTTGCCGAAAAGCAAAGTTTCGTTCGGGGAGTTAGAGACCCTGAACCCACTTATGCAGGACCTAAGAGAATATTTTTGGTCGAGCCTACGGGCACGGAGAACCCACGGTAAACTCGCGGGGGGTTGTTAAATATTAAGAGTGAAAACGAGAAGATGCAAGCACGTTCGACCTTCAAATTAGTGGCACTCACTACTAGATTGGCCTGTGTGTATAACTGTACCGTATTTCATATTGTACTGGTTGTGTACAATAAACCTTTCTTCTATTATCCACCTGGTGTTAAGTATTTATTCCCTTAGCACGGAATATAACATATATAAAAGAAGATTCTAACTTATATCACTTTTGATAGTAGTGTAAAAAATTGAATTATTCGATTTGGAGTTGATTATTTATGAACAACAAACGTAAGGTGATCTAGCAGTTGAAAAGATCAGGGCAGTTCAGGTGACAGTTGTTATTAGAAATCATCCTGATTCAAAGTTCAACGAGTTGTTTTGGAAACATTTTGACAGCGGGGACATTTTTAAGATCATGGCTGAAGGCAAATTCTAAAGTTTATGCTTAATGCCCTAAGTTCTTGGTGTTACTACTCAATGCTCATGCGCAGTAGTTTTCTTCCTCTCTTCCTCTTGATCCGTGTACTTATATAGCCTGTGTATTCCGGCTATGTTAATTGGTTGATCCACATATCACTAGTTTAATTTAAGGTTACTTTCACTCGTGCTAGGACTGTTGTACTTTAATTGTTATTAATTATTATCCCTGCTAGCAAATCACTAGGTAATTTTTGATTGGTCAGTAGAAAAACTATGTAACCATTGACCAATCACAGAAGCTTCAATAATGCTCTCCCCCTACGCTTACATCGTCATAGCATCAAAGATCCTTATGCAGACTGTGGTATTATTAATTTATCCCCCTTTATCTAGCTATCCCCTTTCCTGTTTTCAAGCAAATGGAAAATGGTATCTGAAGGATGATCCATGATACTGTGCCCGGCTCATGAATAAAGATCTCTCGTTCTCATACACATACCGTTTAAGTCATTTATAAGTATTTCAGCTAGCGTCGGAATCCGACACAAAACATGGTGTCAGCGTAAAGTAAACACCTTATACAAGGGACACGTGAAATCTTCGTGGTACGTAGCAGTAACAAAAAAAATTGTAAATGGCGGGGCATACTGGATTACCTACACCGACTATGAATTGGGAAAGCAATGATCTGTCAGGAACTCGGCGAAGATTCTAGACAACTCTAGAACTCATGTTTCGAGAACCCCTAAGAAAAAAAAAAGAGCAAACAATTCAAGTGACATTCCTCCTTTGGGTAGGCGAAATGGGAAGAGAAAATTAAGACCTCTGGTCTGATATGACACCAGACGAAAGAGATAGACTCAGTCTCCGAACGCTTCAGTAAATACGCACAGCTTAGACTGAATCCCAGATTCGTACGATACAATATAACACAGACAACGTTTACTTTCTTTCTACATTGGTTTCAATCGTACCACATTCAACATGTGGTGTGATTGGAAAATAAATATGGGACATGTTTCAGTCGTAGTAGAGACTAACAAGTGTTACTTCACTTGACGATTGTCTCTCTTGAAAGAAGAACTCTCCCTCACTTAGAAACTATAAATAATCGATTTAGCTATTCCTCCCACTTCAAGGTCAATCACACACCCATGTTATTATTAATGGGGTCATGGAAAAGTTCTCGACTAGACCCACTTCTTACATAATTTGGACTATTGTGGGTAAAGGCATTAATTGGTTCCAGTGACAGAAACCAAAGAGTGTGAGTTCAATACCCGGTTAAGGCAGTGGAGAACTTGGAGAGGGTTATTAACGGGAGATAACTGATAACTGACATCCATTAGACATGGCATGTGGAACTAGAATAGTCTATGCCAGTGATCGAAATAAATGTTTCAGTTCGACATTCCAACCACCTGAAGAAGGCCGGAGCGTACAACGGCCGAAACGTTGTGAAAAATATGACGACAAATATGAGGACAATAGTCCGAATAATGTAAATAGTGTACATAATACATCATCTCAGAAATATAGACAGTAAATTGTTCATAATAAAATGAACAACAATAGCTTTTTATTGCAAAATGATAAAGCAACACTAAAAAATATAAAAAAAATTATACTAAAATTACCAACAATATATTTTATGATTCACAAACTACATATCTAAAAGACATATGTTTACATTGAAAGTATAAAATTATGTACAAAATATCTGTAGTTAAAAGCATTAATACTCTGCTTAGCTTCTGTAAGGCACATTCATTATTCCAATGCGTGTTCAGATTTCAGGATCACATTTTCTCTCTTGTATTAAAGTATTTCTCATATCTTTTAAAAAATTTCGCTTGACTTTTGTGCCTCCAATTCGTACTTCGCATCTTGAAAACTTTCACTCGCTGACATCTATACATTCTGTCTTCTTAGAAAGAGATAGAGAGATTATTATTATTATTATTATTATTATTATTATTATTATTATTATTATTATTATTATATTCGTTGAGCTATCGCAGCCATGACTGGTTAAAATCACTCGTTTCCGTATTCCAGGACTCTCCTTAGTATTCCAGCTGATTTTAGTATTACTGTCGTCTGTAGGGTTAGGATTTCAGCAGATTTTCAGTTTTCTTACCTTTTTGATAAGCTCTTGAAGACTCTTCACAGTATTTTAATCACAATGCGCAGAAATGTCGCAATAATTTTTCAGTTATTATTATTATTAGTAGTAGTAGTAGAAGTAGTTGTTGTTGTTTTTAAAGCATTTATTTTATATTTGAACATTTTAGACGATGGAGGGGATGATTTGAAAAATAGAATGTCGTGGGAGAACTGCAAATCTTTCTATAAATATGTTCGGTGTTTTGGCACACGGCCATTACTGCCAGCTGAAATAGTATTTCTTTAAAAATCTTGTCCCATCCACACAATGAGGACAAATAAATAAACGTCAAATCTTCCAATTTCATGCCAATTACTCTCGATTCCAAGAACGCACATTCCATTTTCCAAGACATTAATTTACTGAAAAATTTGTCTTTGATTCCTCCTTTAGCTTCTTTCTCTCCTTGGCAAATGGCACCTGAAAGTCGAGCCAGTGGTGCGTTTCGATTAAAAAAAATACACGAAAAACTGAAAAGATGGGAGAGAAGTCAAAAGCAGTGACAAGTTCGTTTTTCTTTTGAGGGAACAAGAAGGCAAATGAATTTTAAAGGCGATTAACTCAACCATTTTGTATATCTTTATTCTGATTAATCAAGGACAGAGACACAATTGTTGCTTATCTGCTTTGAATCGAATTTAAAATGCGAACGAATTGTCAGCGAGATGTGTTTGATAAACATGTCTCCATGACAGGCAGTCTACATATTTACTAAATTCTGTATGGCACAAGGTCATAATTATTGCGCACCGAAGGAGGGGGAAAATTCACGAGGGTAGAAAAGATGTGCAATCCGTATTTTTTCATTGCCAGACAGCTTTAAATCTAAAAAATAAATAAGAGTTAGCATGGTACCTTTCAGGATCGAACTCAAAAAGAAGAGAATGATAGGATTGTTCAATATCACTCGGGTGCCACTATCAATGCTTGACTAAAGGTTTTCCAAATATGTTACATAATCGAGAAATATGTATATCAATTTTTTTTAAAACTATATGTACTTTTCTTGCTTAATTTTTTTTTTAAATTCCTATACTCTTGAGATTTTTGTAAATATCTAAATATACCAAATATAGAACAATGTAAAGACGGTGGGAGAATCATTCATCAGAATCTGTAGTACAGGAGTTTTCGGGGGTTAATTCTGGTAACACTAAGATGATTCCTTCAGGCTACAAATATAAGAAAATATTTTTAGAATATTAAAAAAAAAAACATGCAGTTTCAAAAATTGATTCGGTCAGTTCAGTAACAAAAAGAATAAAGCCCTGATTTCATATTTAAGCAAAATATTCAGAATAATGTTAGTTTAAAAAAGAAATGGTTCCATAACGAATTCAGATATTTTAAAATTCAAGTGTTTACAGATGATAATTCATGACATTTTGAACATTACTCCAATTCTATAATAGAAACATTCCGACATTATATAATATTTAAAATGTTTTAAAGTAATTAAGAGATGTTTTAACAGTAATACGGAAGTCCTGCGAATATTCAGTATGAAATGATTTGATTATTGCCTAATGGGGCTTCCATACATGCTGAATTCATTTCCTACTAAAATTACAACGGATTATTGATGACTTCTTTTATTTATTGATTTTTAAAATACACTTATAATTTGATAATGAATTTTCAACCGCGCTCAAACATCGAAGAAACACAAATTAAAAATTATAAAGTATTTTAACTTTTTAAAAATATGATTAAATTTTTAAAAATAATTACAAAATAATTTCGTTTGAGTCATTTTTATATACCCAAAGTTTACAATGTAATTTGACAAATTCTAAAAGAAAATATTAAAAAATTCAATATTTTAATTTGTTATTCAATTTTAAATTTTCTGATTTGCGGAATAATTTCGACCTCGACAGGGATTGCAAAAATTATATATTGATTTTAATTCTTCAAGGAATTAAATTTTAAGCCTTGCAAAAATGATCTTCGATCAAGCCACAGTTCCTTGAGATTTCAATATGGTGACATTTACGCGAAAGGGAAAATATGATTTTTTTCCAAGTATTGTCATATATATATATATATATAAATCGATCATTTATACAGCAAAGACAGGAGACAAAAATTTGATTAAATTTCTGGAATTCGTTGAATTTCTATAGAATTTCGAGTGTATCGGTCGTTCAAATTCTATTAATAACAATTTTTCATTTTAACAAATGAAGATCATTTTCAAAACACATATATCGCCGTTTCTCGATGTTTGACGAAAATAATTGTTACGGCAAAATGTATTTTTAATTCTCCTTTCTAATGGTAGAGCTGTGAAGAAAAGTGAATTCCTTTTTCTGGATGATTTCATTGGATTTTAGTTAGGAAAAAGAAACTCAGAACACATCTATTATAAACACACACACATACACACACACACACACACATATATATATATATATATATATATATATATATATATATATATATATATATATATATATATATATATATATGTATATATGTATATAACCCTAGATAGTAAAACATAAAAAGACTGAGTGAGATAAAGAAGCAGACAGGTGGAGAGACAAATTGGTATAAATGGACGTTGAATAGAATATTGTCAATACTTTGAGGTAGAATATTTTTTGTTTGAGAAGCCAACATATATACATATATATATATATATATATATATATATATATATATATATGTGTGTGTGTGTGTATTTAGGCAGCAATCCTTCTTTCATGCACATTTCATTGAAAACGACAGACAAGGTGCTTTTATTTAGTTTTTTACAATTTCTCATGTGGTCTAATAATTTTTCTTTTCGGATGATAAATTATATAAAAACTGTTCAAATGCTCTTTTTAGCCGAGCGCTTTCGGCTATACATTTAGCCATTTTCAAGGATTAAATATTTTAACTGTCGAATAAGAAATAGTTTGTTATATGCATGTTTTGTATTCCCGTTGTTCGTTTATTTTTATTTTCTTGACTGTTCAGTATAAAATAAAATAAAACCGGATAATACATAAAAAAAGAAAACACATAATCACTCAAATATATACAAATATATTTATATATATTTATATACACATGAGTACACATAAACGAATACAAACATATAACAATATATATAAATATATGCATATGTATGTGTACATACATGTATCACAACAAATAGATACATAGATAAATACACATACATACATACATACATACATATATATATTTCTGGTTTAACAGTTAAAATATTTAATCCTTGAAAATATATATACATATACACACTTATACATACATACACACATACATGCATATATATAAACATACACATACGCATATATACGCACACATAGAAATAAATATAATAAAAATAAATATAATAAAATTAAATATAAATACGTTTTTCTTTTTCATATATTAGCTGTTTTTATTTTTTATTTTAAGTGTTGCATTTTGCCTGGACATTTGAATTTGGTGTTTATTTTATATTTTTTTATGTGTGTGCATGCGTATATATTTATTTTTTCTGTTCATTTCTATATATTTAATTGTTTTTTTTTTCTTGTTGTTTATTGCTGAATATTTGTTTTCATATTCTACCCCTCTTACCTTTTATCTATTGAACTATCTTTTTATTTATATATCTTTGTCCATGTAAGTAATATTTCAATAGTCTGTTTGAATCATTTACTAACACTTTCAAACTTGAATCTTTGCGGGTGTGTATATGTCTATGTCTTTATTAATGTATGTGTGTATGATCTTACTTATTATAAAACGCAGATTGTGTGTGTGTGTGTACGTTTATATATGGGATCGTATTTCCTACATTTTCAACCGATTTCAACAAAACTTCACAGGACTACGTAAAATTGCCCGGCGGTGGTTCTGACATCACCAAAAATTGGAAAAAAAACATTTGTTTTTGCACGAAATCAATTTGAAATCGCGGTTAAGGGTATCTCACCCGGCCGGAAGTTACTCAAACATCATAATGCCGTTAACTTCCGGTGACTCAGCGTTTTTTTTAGACAAAAAGTAAACAAATGAAACCTAAACATACACAAGTCCTCCTAACTAAAAATAATAACAGGAAACTTCTTTAAATACACATGGTGTCCAAATGAAACCCATATGTAAAGTCAACAAGCGGAAATTAATTTTTAGTCATCAACTAAAAGATATTGCCAACCAGTTACGATGCAAACAGCAGTTGACATAAATACAGCTGATTTCTTTAACAAGACCGCATCGAGGCCAGCGCCCGGCCTTCGGGCTGGGTTGCGACCGCGGCAAAGTCTAGTTTGGACCATATCAGGACATGCTAAGACAAGCTAAGACCAATTTGGACTAAAACTTGATTAAGCTTGGACATGTTATGACCAATATTTGACCAGTGACCCTATGCGGAAACGCTCGGGTTTCCCACGAAAAACGACCTTGTGTCACATCTTGACCTAATACCGCACCGTGGCCAACGCAACCGCCGGTTGCGGGTTTTTTTTTTGTACCTGCCTAAGTGTACGCGCTCGGTCCCCACATCTCATTTTCGTTGGGGAATGAATAAACACCGAGACATGCTCACCTTCACCTGGCCAACCATCGTGGAAAATAAGCCTCCGCGTCTCAAGTATTAATAAAAGCGAAGCATGTCAGATTTATGAAGATGTCCTATTTGTCCCTTGTCTTATTATTCTCTTGCATTCCTAACTATATTTGATCTTAATTCATATATATATATAAACAGATGCAAACTATGCCTGGAAGAAAATATTAAAATAATTAAGTACAAAAATACTAAGCAGTTATTGAACCAGAATTTATACTTGAATGTCATCATAAAAATAAGTTAGTCTTAAAAATAAACATTTATTTTGCATCAAACAGTGAAAAATATATATTAGGTTTGTAACTATATGTATGTATATATGTATGTATATATGTATGTGTGTATTGTATATGTGTGTATCTGTCTATTACTTTTATTACTATTATTATGACTTTACATATACTATATATATATATTTTTTATTACTATTAAATGATGATGTTTAAATGAATAACAACATAGATTGCATTTCTGTAATTTTTATTACTGGTTGCGCAGTTAAAGGTTTATCCATAAAATTTTCCCCTGCCTTCCCTTACTGCAATATTCTCAAAAAAATAATAAAAAAGTGCTCAATACAATATATATATATATACATATATATATATATATATATATATATATATATATATATATATATATATATATATATATGGCAGGATGTGTGTAAGGAATGCACATGCTCCAAGTTAGCGGGAAGGCCAAGACTGATTTTGCATTTCCCAACTCCCATCGATAGTGGACATAATCGATTTTTTCATGCTTCTACGGCAGTTTTCATTTAGTTTGCGGCCATTCTACTGGCCAGAGTGAGAGCCTATTAGGTGGCTGCAACGAATAGGCAGGAAGATTCTATTGGCCAGCATGAGAGCCAACAGCTGACTGACACGAATGTTTGCTAGCATGCAAAAAAATCGATAGCGTCATTCGTCACAAGTCGGAAAAATTTAAATCTGCATGGCACTTTACTCCAATTGGCTAATTCGCTTTCTTAAACTAAATGTTGATTCTGATTCCGCAGAACTGGGTTGGGTGTGAGAAAGTATTTGTTGCTAACATTTTTTTCATTCTGTTCTTCCAGTTACGAGTCCTTTTTTAAAGCTGATCGTTTTGCGTTCATTTTGTTTAGTTCTTTTTTCGTGACAGACTTAATGTTTAGTATAGAGCTTAGAAAAAAAATTCGCAGTGTGAGATAGGCAAGAAGTAAGGCATGTAGCAACATCAGCACGACAAAGGGCACTCCTTTAAAGGCAAGGAAGGGCAAAAATGTTTTAAGTCAAGTGATAGCGATTGCTGTATGAGTCGTACGATTTTTTAATCAAGCACGGGCAACGCCAGGCCATGCTGCTAGTTGCCTATATATGCCATTATATGTATATCTTGTCTGATTATATATATATATATATATATATATATATATATATATATATATATATATATATATATATATATATATATATATATATATGTATTTTTTTGTCGTGGACACCTATTTTCTGTTTCATTTGTGTTCTTGTATGTTTATATATATAAATATATGTATGTGTTTGTATATTATAATCTGACTGTGTATAGTCATTTGCAATATTTTGCCCTCCCCTGCCCATATCATCATTTCAAATGTATACAGGTTGTGACGATGTTTTAAATCCCCATTGTATTAACGTTTATTCTAACTGAGATTTTGGTTTTTCAATTAAACATAATAAGTAATAAAATATATGTATTTTTGCCTCAGTTTCTTCTTTAAATAATTTTATCTTTTAAACTTAATTTAAAATTAAAAATTGGTAATATTTATTTTTCAATTTTATAGTAAAATTTAATATTAATCAGATGGAATGATCGCAATTTTTAGTCTAATCCTAACATTAAGGATTAATAGTTATAACCAAGGTTCATTGTCAAGATTTTTCAATATTCATATACTTGTATTTTGATTGGTTATTGTAGCTTATGTAACAGCGTTTCCCCTAGCGAGAGTTGTTTGATTGATTTAAACCATTTAATATACTTTACATTCAACACCATAAAAAATGTTGAAACAAAATGGCTATTTTTGCAGTGATTTTATAACATATTTATGTTATAATTTTCGAATGAATAATTATATTTTCTCTACTCTATTCAGCACTCTTTTAAGAATAGTATTTTTGGGTTATTGGAATTTATTCCGTATCCCATACTTATATATATATATATATATATATATATATATATATATATATATTGTAATAATAATAAGTAAAGCTATTTCTTCCAGAGAGAGAGAGAGGGGGGTATTTTTGTAGTATACAAACTCACTCAGTGAAGTTTAGAAAACCAAGTCTCCGCCAACTACCCGAAAATTGAATCTTTATGGACATTTCTTTCACAGATATTCAAAGAATTATCAAAATCTCTTCATATATTTTTGACAAGTTTTATTTAATATTAAACTTTAAGACATGTATTTATAACGTCCATACACAATGGACCAAAGAATAGATTCTGAAGAAGCATCACATTTCAACACGACAAAAATATTTCCTTCTTTTCAGTCATTTTTCTTTAAATAAGGCAATAAAGCCACTAAGATACAATGAGTAAATATGAAAGAATACAAAAAAAAAAAGAAAAATACATTACTTTGGAGCGAGAATAAGAGAAGAGGAATTTAAAAAATAACAAAAAATAACGACTGACACTAAATTTAAATGAATTATTTCACTATGAAGCTGGTAAAAATCAATTATTTAAAAGTACGTTCTCACGAATTAACGTTAGATGTTTTTAAGAATCCTATTGTGTCCATTCTGCCAGATCTCTAAACACACAGAGCAAATGAGTGTGATGAATAGCTGAGATAATCAAGATAATCAACACTGATGCCAGACATTTATCCCAATGTTAGTTTAAACAATACTTAGTGTATATGTTTAAAAAGTAATACAAAACATTGAAGCGCATATTAAATATCAAACATTAATTTCATCACTTGAGCAGTTTCTCTAATTAGAGATAAGCTCATGGATCTCTTGTCATAAGGTGCAAATATAATTTCGCTTTTCTTTTATGCTATGCAAGACTTTTATTGCTAAGCAAGATTTACTATTCAAAATGTCATTAATTTGATACTGAGGATATATATATATATATATATATATATATATATATATATATATATATATATATATATATATATATCGTTCAGATGCTACTTATTCTTGTGATCTAAATTCACTCATCAAAGCAGACAGATGTTCAATTTCGATACGTTATTCAATATCAGTCGAGAGCGCTGAATTGAAAGCATAACTGCTCGCGTATTCTTGAAATAATTCTGTAGATTTTTGTAGGCCTCGCTGTCCCGATACTAAACTGATTTAAAAGAATTTTCTATGTTGGTCATACCTGTTTTCAGCTCATATCCTTTGTTACAGCAAAGGCCGTCCTTTTCCTAATGATCAGGGAACATCGGCAAATGAGATTTCCATGTTCTTTTTTTTTCATTGTCTACATCTGGTTTTATCCAAAGAATTAAGATTCTATGTTGTAGATCTTCGTAACATTATAAACCAAAATTTTTAAGCGAACAAGTTGAGAAGAACACGTTTTCTATAATCCTTTAAGTATTTACACTAATTTCTGGAGACACGACACCTTCGAATATTTTTCTCGTTAGTTAAAAAAAACAAAAAAACCACAACAAAGAAACAAAGAAATAACAGACCATTTACTTAAATAAATTATATCTATAAGAATAACATATAAGCAGAAACCATATTAAATAATTATCGAACTTAATCCATTACATAATATAGTGTCATTGTTTACGTTAAGATTTGTTTTGTGAAAAGAAATGATCGATCGAGAAAAATCGTCGAAGTTGTGTGTTTATAAACAGTAATTTGGATTTGCTCACCAGACACTTCTCTGTGGCTGAATGGTAACAGCACGTCAGGCTATATAACGATTTCCATAAGGGTTATAGGTTTGATTCCTGTAGGAAAACGCTTATTTTCTACGAAATTTCTCTCATTCACACCGTAAATGTAACTAATGCTGCCTAATTTTTTAAAAAAAGAGCATTTATTAAATAAATTATACCTCTAAGAATAACTTATGAACTGAAAAATAAATTAAATAGAGGCATATATAATACTTCAAATGTAACGTTATATTATATATATATATATATATATATATATATATATATATATATATATATATATATATATATATTGTGTGTATTTAGGCAGCATTTTTTCATTGATGCTTGTTTCATTAAATAAAACTAACTTGAACAAAATGAACTATGAAAACTCGACAAATATATTCTCAAATATTTATAATTGATAACAGAAGCCATTGGTTTATGCCAACGGCTTTTCATGCTTAACGGCGTCTCGTATGCATGAGTTTGCAGCTTCTTGGAAATCATCTATGGAAACAAAAACAGACAATAATTATCGTCATGTCCGTGTATTCTTTAATATATTGTAATGTTATTGTCATTTCTGATAATGGGTTATGGGAGCCGAAAGATTAGATAGGATTAAAAAACATGTATCAATATGGCCATTTTTTTCGTCTTTCAATGATAATGTTATTAAGCTTTTCAGACGATATGAAAGGAATTTTCAAAAATAAATAACCAACAAAACCTTTCTATATTATTTAGTGAAACATGCCTCAATATATATATATATATATATATATATATATATATATTGATGTGTGTGTATGTGCATGCATTTTTCTAAAAACATATTCCGCTAACCAATTTCTGCTAACCAATCGATGTTGTAATATTCATTGAATACCCACATTCAACGACTTTCTGAGCGAACCATAATTACACTTTCTGAAATTGGCGCCATAATTATGCTCTATTGAAAATTAATTTGCTAACTTTTCCAATGTTATTTTTAGTCGGTTTAGGTAGTTTGTATTGGGGGCTGCTTTGGAAATTTGTATTATGACCTTTAGTATTGATAAATGTTCTACATTGAGCACTAGTTTATTGGCACACCACTCAAATTGCGTATATATATATATATATATATTTATATATATATATATATGTATGTATATATAATCACGCAATTAAAAACAAACAAATAACCAGCTTTAAATATAACAAATAAACCGCCTTTTTTCAAAATTTAAAAATAAATATAAATAATAATAATTTTTACCTATCATAATTTCACACAAACCCCACCACACGTATATACATACACGCGAGGAAATATTATTCAGCGGAAAAAAAAAAAAAATGAGATGTATACATTCACGAGGCATTCACGAGACATTTCCGCCACACTTCCAATCTTTAAATTTCAACATACAAATGCGTATGTATAGACACAACACCACCCGTATACATACATATGTCATATCCGAAACTGCCCACATATGTTTATATATGTATGAGTCCCGACGGACGACCAAGTATGTATATGTGTCTGCATACATCGATGTTTGCGTTAGTACGATGAAAAAACGACGAAGTTTCCCCGACCACTTCCACAATAACACCAATACACGCAATCTACATAAAACCAAAATTTTTTAAAAAATTAATCAGTTTGTCTGACGATCGCTAAAGCGTGAAACCCAGGGTCACAAGCTCACATCTGTTTTTTTACTGGTTTTGGTTTGTTTTTCTTTGAATTTGGAACTTAAACACTGGACGGTTTTTGTCGATTTGTTTTAATGTTCTTGGTTCTTTCTTTTTATATTCCCCATTTTTCATCGAGTACCAATTTGTTCTACTGCAAGTTGAGCTACCTGAAGTTTTTCAAAACGAGTACCACCATTTATTTACATATATATATATATATATATATATATATATATATATATATATATATATATATATAGACCAAAAACGTTACGGATTCTGTCTTCACTTTAATATATATATATATATATATATATATATATATAGAGAGAGAGAGAGAGAGAGAGAGAGAGAAAGAGAGAGAGAGAGAGAGAGAAAGAGAGAGAGAATGACAGACAGACAGACACATAGAGAGTAATAAAGAGACCAGGATACATAGATAGATAGATAGATAGATAGATAGATAGATAGATAGATAGATAGATAGAGACTGAGATAGAGAGTAATAAAGAAACCGAGATAGATAGATAGATAGATAGATAGATAGATAGATAGATAGATAGATAGATAGATAGATAGAGACTGAGATAGAGAGTAATAAAGAAACCGAGATAGATAGATAGATAGATAGATAGATAGATAGATAGATAGATAGATAGATAGTAGTGTGAGATTTAGACGAGTGGTAAGTTAAAATTTAGGCGGGGTTCGTTACGTCACTGTTGCATAAAAATACATTTGGGAAACGTGTGCATCCATCCCTCCCTACATCCAGTTATGGAATAAAGTAACAGGTAGACTAACCATTCTAACCTTGCTTGGCAACAAGTTTAATAAAAAGGCAAAACTATCTTCAAAGCTTGAGGAGGGCTGTTTATAGACTTCGTGGCACAATGTGTACCAGTTCTTACTTATGTACTTCCAAATGTTGGGGCAAATTTCTAGATGCGTTGTGGCATAAAGAGTTTTCTGTTAATTTGATGTTGTTTTTGTGAATGGAAACTCTGTTGTTTAGTGCTTGGCTGATATCTATATAGGACTTGTTGCAATTGTACACCTGAGTGAATAAATCATATATTTGGTGTGGCAGTTTTTCTTTATTGTGAATGTTATTGTGGGGTTTTCAAAGATAATGCGTATCAATGTTCGTTTTACTATAAAATTTATTGTTAATAATTCTATTATAATTAAGTTTTATTGGTATTTTTTATAATGTTTTATAAAAAAGTATATTTTTATATAATTCTTTTTTTACTTCAAAAATGTATTTCTAAAAAGAAAGACTCTTCTTTTTTCCTTTCTTTTCCTTTCTATCTTTTTCTGTTACTTTTTTTTTTTTTGTCTTTTTCTTTTTTTCTTCTGTTTTTCTTGTGAGATGCTTATTCCATAAGGATATTAGAATTGAATTTGCTTAGGATTTAGTCAAATTAGAGAACAGTTCCTTATTAAAATTGTTCTCTATTAAACTGTTTCTTATAAAAGAGTTGCTTATAAAAATCATGTATTACATTTTGGGATTATCATTTGTCCTAACCATTTAAAAAATATATAAAAATGCATTTTATATAACAAATTAATTTAAACTTTCTTTTTTGTAAAATAAAATCATTTTTTATAATAAAATGTATTTTTATACTTTCATAGTCTTTAGTATTTGTTTTGAAGCTCACTAATTCCCCATAGCTGGAACCATAACAGGTGCTATCACCGTAGGTCAGAGTGGATCTTGGTAACACGAGCAATTAAGAAGTGGTTCCACGTTCCATAAAACAGCCAATGCTTCGATTAGATGCTTTGTTGCCGGATAGAGTTTATCGTCATAGCCAAGACTCTATCACACACACACACACACACGCACACACACGCACATACACACACACACACACATACACACGCACATACACACACACACACACATACACACGCACAGACACACACACTTTTCGTATTTATATAAACATTATATTTAGTGAGCACATTTACACGTGTGAGTAGACGTATTATATTTTAACACTGAAATCAATGACTACTGGTCTATGGTTCGAGAGTGTTAATAAAGTAAATTTTCCTCGATTAGGAATGGAATCTATATTCCCTTTCCCTATGAAAGAAACCACATATAAAGTAAGCGTACGTTATCAATAAGTCACGGTGGGAAACCATTACAGCAAATGTTTAATTAGCCTAGTTAATAAATACATATCGAATAATTCACTTTACTCTAAAAATCAGCGATTATTCAGACAAATGTACCAACCATATATATATATATATATATATATATATATATATATATATATATATATATATAAGTGAACATTGAAGTCAACACCCAGACGCGATAGGTTGTTTCATGCTAGACGCAATCGTCATACAGCCTGACGATTGCGTCTAGCATGAAACAACCTATAGCGTCTGGGTGTTGACTTAAATGTTCACTTATATATATATATATATATATATATATATATATATATATATATATATATGGGAGTGCATATAGTTGTGGGATGTGTGATGCTATTTACTACGATCATTAATTAACTGGTATCTTAAAATTATTTTGTGTTCGATTTTTCTTAATCCATCAGAAAGAGACAGTACGTAGGAAGGAAAAAGTAACGAATAAACAACAAAAAGGAAAAAGTTACAAATAAGTAGGAATATATATATATATATATATATATATATATATATATATATATATATATATATATATATATATATATATATATATATATATAATACAATAAAATCCAAAATCACGAGGAATAGCCTATTTCAGCAGACGAAAATATAAGTCGTCTGTCCTATCAACCCCGTTGGTAAGACAAGACGACCTATATTTTCGTCTGCTGAAATCATATGAGATGATTTGGGATTTTATTGTTTATTAATTATTTCCTCTACGATAATAAATAAAAATACATTAATCTCCTTTTGTGAATCAATTTTAATATTTTATATTTTTTGGATCCACTTTGATTATATACCAACGAATTTGTTACCATTTACTATATATATTTTTATAGATACAAATATTTAAGTAAATGCTCTGTTTTATAATAAACAGTATTAATAACATTTACCGGCCTGAATGTCCGAGAAATTTTCATAGAAAATATTCGTCCTCCGACAGGAATCGAACCTGCATCCTATATGGAACCGTCCTATAGCCCGACTTGCCATAACCGTAGCAAGATCGATTTTACTGATTTTAAACTTCAATCTTCCATGAATCTTTCACATTCATTCATATCTATCCAACAAATGACGTCACACATTACGAAATGGACAAAGTCCGACAATTATTTTAAGATATTTTATGTTTATACATTCTTTTTATGGATACAAATATTTAAATAATTGCTCTGTTTTATAATTCAGATCGGTAAATATCATAAATACTGTTTATTATAAAACAGAGCATCAACTTAAATACTTTTATCTATAAAAAGTATGTATAAACATAAAAATGTCTTTAAATTATTATCGGACTTTGTCCATTTCACATACATACACACACACACACACATATATATATATATATATATATATATATATATATATATATATATATATATATATATATATATATATATATATATATATATATATATATATATATATATATATATATACTTTTTAGTTTTCTTTACTCGTATCTTTTAATCAATGTATATTCCAGATTTAATCTGAGCAAAGAGAAAAATAAAACTATGCTGTGTGACCAGAAATATTTGCGTTCGTATTTCTCGGAAATACCACCTAAAATACAATATTGTTCACTTTTTCCGAGTTTACCAGCATAATTGTTCCGATCACAACAGACGTCTCTTTGTATCTTTTCGTAATAGTTTCAAATTTGTCTTTAAAGAGCCATTTTTTCGGATAGAATGAAGCACCATATAGTCTCTAACAATTTTGGTTCTCGTGACTACTGCTGTCTTTGTAATATTGTATCACATAAGATTAATTCTTCTGTCCCACTTTTCTTCACTCAATTTCAAATGTTAACATCTTTTGCTGATAAAGTAGAATGTTTTACTCGTAAATTCTCTACAAATTCTACTCTTGAATAATCTGAAATATCTTTTCCTGAATTGCCTTTATTTCTGTTACCATCTCTAAAACATAAAACATGTAGATTTGATAGTTTCTCTACAATAGCGCTTATGTACTCTTGAACTGGTCCCTGTTCTCTTAAACTATACAATAAATGCTCTACTATATTGCGTTCTTACTTGCTGTAAATCCTTTTCTGTAGTTCCAATTGCTAAGAACTCAGTCGAAGCGTATGATCCTTCTAACTATCGGAATATTAGTTTCCTATCTCTTTTGAACAGAGGCTTTTATCAACTCTGCATTGGTTAAATAGAGGCTCTAATTTCCATTGGGTAACTAAATGCTATAATCAACACTGCATTAGTTAAATATAGTCACTATTCAACTATGCATTAGTTTACTTGATGCTCTAAGCAAATCTGCATTGGTTAACTAGAGGCTATATTCAAATTGTCTTTGGTTAACTAGAGGCTCTAATCAACTCTGCTTTGGTTAACTAGAGGCTCTAATCAACTCTGCCTTGGTTAAGTAGAGGCTCTAATCGAATCTGCATTGGTTTAATATAAAATCTAATCAAATCTGTATTGATTAAATTGACGATCTAATCAACTCTGTATTACTTAACTAGAGGCTCTAATCAAATCTACATTATTTGAATAGACGATCTAATCAAATCTGCATTGGTTAAATAGAGGCTCTAATCTGAATTGGTTAACTAAAGGCTCTAATCAACTCCGCATTGCTTAAATAGAGGGTCTAATCAAACTGCATTGGTTAAATAGAAAATCTAATCAAATCTACATTGGTTAAATAGAGGCTGTAATCTGCATTGGTTAACTAAAGGCTCTGCTCAACTCTGCATTGGACTCTGCATTGGTTAAATATAGTCATTAATCAACTCTGAATTGGTTTGCTGGATGCTCTAATTGCATTGGTTAACTAGTGGATCTAATCAAATCTCCATCGGTTAAACTGACGATCTAATCAACTCTGCATTGGTTAACTAGAGGCTCTCATCAACTCTGCATTGGTTAAGCATCTCACCTGCTAGGCGTTTCATTTCAAATAATGAATATTTTTTCGCTTCTCTAGATCAACCGCTGATGTATTAACGGTTATTGCTTAAATAGTTTATCCAGCTTTAAATAAGAATGTTTGAGCCTGCGGTTCGACTTATTTTTAAATCGATTCAGACTTTCCTATTAAATAGCGAAATGAAAGTTATCCGGAACGGACACTTCTCTATCTTATTGCATTAATGAAATTCTCCCCAGGGATCGATCCTTTCAACTATGTTGTTATTATTTTTCATTAACGGCCTTCTTGATGTCATCAGTTCTAAAATCTACATTCAGGTTGATGGCGCAACTATTTGCTCTTGTCTTAATAGCAAATCTACTCAGTTTGATAAAGTCATATTGGCAGCATGACACATAATCTGTTGTTAACTGGAGCAAGAAATAACTTGTTAAACGCCTCAATCTTCACACTTTTATGTCATTGGAAGACGTTAACCGGAAAAGACACAATGAAATACAACTCATTGCACCTTCCATCCATCCATACATTGACTATGACTGTCACATCTAATCTGGTGCTTCTGATATGTATTTAAAGATCCTTGATAAAATACAAAAAAGAATCTGCAATCTCATTGGCTCTGACCTGACA
Organism: Acanthosepion lycidas; assembly: GCA_963932145.1. Taxonomy (NCBI): domain Eukaryota; kingdom Metazoa; phylum Mollusca; class Cephalopoda; order Sepiida; family Sepiidae; genus Acanthosepion; species Acanthosepion lycidas. The sequence continues at coordinate 1,566,172 of OZ010577.1, forward strand.
TCTCGACTTCAGCCTCTTTCCCACTGTCGTAATGTAGCCCCCCTGTGTCTTTTCTATAAATACTTTCATGTAAATTGCGCTTCACCCTTTCTTACCTTTAGATTTTATGAATTTAATTGTCGTACTAGATTGGTGGCAAGGTCTCATCATTTTACAATTGAAATGGCTAAATGTAACCGTAAGTTCTATGCTAACAGTTTCTTCTCACGCACTTCTTCCTTGCGAAAATGTCTTCCGGATTCTTGCTTTATGCAATGTCACTCGTTTATTTCTGTCTTCTTAATTCCTCTTCTTTTATCTTTCTGTCTCATTAATAATGTTTTTCTCATATTCTCTAACATTCAGTAACCACTTGCATCTTAGTAGCTTACTTGCCTTACTTTGAAGGAAATGATTGGGATTCAATTATAAAATAACAACGTTCGAAAACAAATTTCCAAGGTGTAATTTAAAACTGCCTACTTTTCTTTTATGACTGACATTGATATTTTGAGATTCATTTTTGACTGAGAATTTTTGCGTAATATTTGTTCAAAAATTAAAATAATCGACACTGACTCATTTGATGTTTACTATAAAACTAGAGCACTTTTCTTTAAATCTAAAAACCCGCGTTCGAGTGACGTTCCTTGTTATCCTATGCGCGTGCGCATTGCGAATATGAGCGAAGCAAAAACTTTAATAAAGATGGCCTGTTGGTGAGTCCATCTAATCATTTCTAATTCTGGTATCACTTAATGGAAATGTCGGATCAGTTTTGACATTGCTCGTCTCACTCACCTTGACAACCAATATGAATACATCATATTAATGCTTTCATGTGAAAACCTCCAAGAGAGATCTGCTTAATTTATAAGATTGGAAACAAAGCGAGTGAGATTTCAGACGTCATGGGGATTTTTCTGATCACCTCAGAAATACTGTCCGTAATCTCTCTTTTTCTGAAATAAAGACATTTTTAGGAAATAGCCAACATGCTTTCAGCGTATGAGAATTCTTCTTCTGTGTCGTCTCCTGTCAGAAAATGCTTGTTTATGCTTCTCTACAATTTCCTATCCTTCTCTCTGTTTTTCTTGTCTTTAATATATCCTGTGAATGTCAAATTCTCCAAGCCCCCTTTCCTCATTGTGTGTCCCAGACATTTCGACTCCCCTTCTCTTCCTTAGCACAAGTGTAATTTCTGATTTGATTTTCTTTAAAAGATCCTTTTTAGCTGCATGTCACGTTGTTCTCAACATCCAATAGTATAACTACATCTCTCTCTCTCTTGCATCAAGACTCCATTTATCTGTGAAGAGATCGCCCGGCATTCACTGCCATATATGCGGATTAATATCAAAAGATCTTTTCAGCACGTTTTCCTTTTGTTTTAAAGTTACGTACGCAAATATTCCAAATTTTATGCTGACAACTAAGATCTGTTTTAGCTTTTTTAGTACTACCCTTATGTTAATTTAATTTGCATTTTATAATTTATTCCAGATAATCATTCTACGTCCGTTAGTAGTCAATAGAAACATGGCCGAAGTCAAGCGCAATGAATGACATAACACTTATTAGAATCGTCCTTACACAGTTTGAGTCCAAGCGTATAATTAGTTTGCTTTCGCAGTATCTTTGGTAAAGCATGAACCTGTTCTGTAGTATAGACATTATTACACTCATCCGAAATCCCTAATGAGGATTGATAGGATGCGTAAAACTGATTTTGTGCGTGAATAGATAGATGTAAAGGTTGATTTTTTTTTACATTTATGGAGGTGTCTATTCGTCACATTTGCTATCTTGTAAAATATTATTCTCTTTCATTTATTTCTTCAAAATCTTTCCCCTTCATTTTCCTTCCTTTTCTTCTTCTTTTTTATATTCTTCGTTTTCTATTCATCTTCTCTTTTCTCTAGTCCTTCTTTTTCTATTCGTACTTCTCAAGTTTTTCATAATCTTTCTTTCTTTTTTCCTTTCTTTCTTTCTTTCTTTCTTTCTTTCCAATTGCTGCTTTTGTTTCCTTTTCACGCCTCTTCCCTCTCTATTTCTTTTTTCTTTCGTACTCTCTCTTTGACGCTTTCTCTTATTTTCAATGTTTCCCCACCTTCCCTTAATTCTTGTTTCTTTGCCTTCTTTTCTCAACTTCTCTTTTTCTTCTTTTTCAACCTTTTTTTTTTTACTTCTTCTTATGACCATTCTTTTTATTTCTACATTCTTCTATTCTCTCCATTCTTTTTTTTTTGCCGTGATTTCCTCTTTGTTCCTTCTTTCTTTCTTTTTTCTTCCCTCTTCAAATTATTCTATTTTTTCTTTTCATTCTTTCTTTCCTCTTTCTTCCTTTCTTTCCTCTTCAAATTATTTTATTCTTTCTTTCTATGTTATCAAATTAGTCTATTCTTTTCTTTTCTTTTCTTTCTTTTCTTTCTTTCTTTATTTATTTAGCTTTTGTTTCTTTATCGCGCCTCTTTCCTTCCGTTTCTCCCTCTGTATCTCTCACCCTTTACTTTTTCCGGATACTCTCGATCTCTCTCTTTCAATGTTTCTCCAACTTCTTTTCTTTGTAGTCGCTCTTCAACTTCTTGTCAGCCTCCATTATCCGAAATGCAATCAAATTGACTGTCATCCAAGCAAATGCTGTTAACCTTTTAAACTTCGTCACACCTTTGCCGAAACAGAAACCGTTATCACTAGTTTCACATAAGTGCAAAGCAGCTCACTTTACCAATTAACCTGGCACGTTGCACCCTGGGACGATGCCAAAGGCGAAATTCGTTCAGTACCTAACATAGCCATTTCGTACCACAAAGCCTCATCAGCTTCTTTTAAAGTCACGTGCCTTTGCACTATCGGTGACAGCTTGTAAACGGACAGTTGTTTGCGTGGGAGGAGGGGAAGAATCTAGTCAGTCTTGATGCATTGTCGCCTTTAATGGAAAATCGAAAATGCATCAGACATAATATAATACATTAGAGAAAATCGAAACGGTTGGTTCCTAGTTAAATCTAATTTATTCTATGTTATTTTGTTTAATTTGCCTCAGTCTGCAAAATATCCGTGGTCGCGCCGGAAAAGGTCCATGACTGGACTTTGTTTCATATCTTATACTTTTAAAAGGTCTAATCTCATGAACTGTAACCTCGGTGAATGTTCACCTGGAATCCCTTTTTATTGTGAAAAGACCTGAAGTCATGTCATTTAAATAGTCTGAAACCGGTAAATGTGTTGATATTTTACAATCCTTTCGTCCAATTTAGATTTAAATATGGACGTAGACTTATTTGCCGGATTCAACATTTACAGGCAAATGTGTCATACACAGATGTACAACCAATATTATACCAATGACATACAAAGATCTACTACCAGTGGTTTATATAAAGTGAAGTGTATCGATCAAATAAACATGTCTACGCAAAAGCTTATTTTAAGACATTTTTATTTTATAGATTCTTTTTATAGAAACAAATATTTAAGTAAATGCTCTGTTTTATAATAAACAGTATTAATAACATTTACCGGCCTGAATGTCCGAGAAATTTTCATAGAAAATATTCGTCCCCCGAAACATAGCTTTTGTTTAATACTGTTTATTATAAACATAGCTTTCACTTCCTTATAGAAGTGTTCCGTAAAAAAGAGTTGCTTATAAATATCAGGTATTACATTTTAGATTTGTTATCCTAATCGTTTCAAATTTTCCAGAGCCTGGAAGACTGAAAAAAGCACCTAAAGCAGTGAAATGTTAATAGCGATATTAAATATTTTTTATTCGGCATTCATTAGCCGAGCGGCCAGTGCAACTGTCGGTTAAAATTTATAAAATCTTTCTCTTAAGAAAATTTTTCAGTAAAATAAGTTTTACCAATTCAGTAACTGTTATTGCAGTTTTTACTATTAATCGGAGTTGCCTTCCTAACCTTTTATTTGAAGTCGCGTGGAACGTCAACATCTTGATTATGCCATTATTTTCTCTTACATATCCCTTTTGACTGTCGTTGAAAATCTTCAAGTGACGAGGTTTCTAACGCTTGGTACATTTCTTTGTTGTGATTGTGTAGTGCCAGTCCCTTGATTCAAAGAAGGATCGTTCTCATTAAGACCTACAGGCTTTATCTGATCGAAACCATCTTTAGCCAATGATCTGAGAAAACGATTGTATACACCTTTGCTGCTTAGCTATTTGATAAGTATGGCGCCATGCCTGACATCCATAGGAAAGTCTCGATTTGAAAAGGCTGGAATTGTGAAGTTTCTAAAAACTAGATTCAATATAATGGAACAAAGAGGAAATATGTTTCTAATAAAGTTAATAGTGAAAGTAGAACTTAAGCTATTTTATCATATAATCAAGTGGGTCTGCCGACCAAATGTTAATAAAAAGATTTGAATCTCCATTACTTAGCATTTTATCCAGTGCAACATTTCGTCACACGGAATTTGATATATAGACCTTCGTCTGCAGTGTATGATAGACTAACTAAAGCATCACTGGGGTAATCGTTCATATATATTTCTCTGTGTAACATTTTCGTTCGCATGCTTGCAATACCGAATATAAGTGTGCGGTGACGCACCTCTGCATTTGGTGGCCGGACAATCTAGTGTTAAACCCGAACACAGTATTGATTCCATATTTGTACCAATTTTTACTTAAAGAACTGTTTCTGTAACTAACAGCATCATATATTTTTCGGTAAGTTTTTATTTAATTTCACAATTTCAACAAGAAAGTAAATGATTTTATTGTGTTTACAGGCGTTTCAATGCATTTAGGCGTTCATGACGCATGCGCAATTTAATATGAAAACGAAGCAATCACAATTTTCGTATTTATTAGAAAGAGCTGTAAAATATTTCCATGAAACTGAACTGTTGACAAGGCAATTCATCTTCGTTCATAAAACAGAAAGAGAACAATCATATAACTTAAGGTTGTTCAATGGAGCTGAGCAAAAAGGCTAACTGAGCAAAGCGTATAGAGTGACGTTTATGGTTTATCAAAAAGCATATTTTTTTTAGTCTTTAAATTATATACAAGGCAATATTGTTTGCCAATGGCTGTAACATTTCACCTCTTAAATTAGTTTGATTTTTGAAAAATATGAAAAAGCTCTTATAAATATTCTTTTTTCAAAAACATCCTATTTTGTAACGTCATATTTTCATGACTCGTATAAATGCCAGGATTATGAAAAAGCTTTTTTATGACCGCAATTGTTTGGAAAGACATCACTGTTTTAAATGTGATGCATTCAAACGAATTTTGATAATTAATCTAGATTAAGAAAAGATCTGAAACTTACCCTGGCCTGAAACAAAAATTTAAGGAATAAATTATTTTTGAAACAATCTAGATGAAGTACCTTATTTGAAAACAATTTTCCTAGTTTATACATTCACTGCTTTTTAAAACTATCAGCTTCCTAGTTATAAAAGAATTCTATAAATGACTTAGTTTTTAAAAAGCTCTGATACTTATTTTGGTTTTGAAAATGCGCTTTCCATTGGCCTGTTATTTGAAGAAATATTCTGGCATTGAAACGCTCTTAGAAATACATTGATTTTGAACGAAATATCTTCTTATATTTAACGAGAATTTATAAATGCCATGATTTTGATTGGGTCTTATAAATAATTTTACAAAACCCCAGATTCTGAAATATCATTTATAAATGCTCAGAATTTAAAATGTTCTCATAACTGTTCAGATATTAAAAAGATATAAATTTAACGGTTTTCAAATTATTTTCCAATTTGAATTCCTTTTCCCACAGAGGAAACGCTGTATGCCTATTCCGGATGTACTGCTACTTCCATGGCAAATTTTCAAATGCGCTTCATTCCTACGTTTCACCGTTCAGAGCTTCACAAAGAACTATCATGTCATGTACACAGGGTCGAGTCTTCTTCATTCCCTACTTCAATAAAAAAAAAGGAATTTTCACTTTAACAGATTCTTTTCCTACATTTACTTTTAAACTAATGTTCACCCTGACCTTGTAACAAGCTCTGGGAGGTTGTAGAGAGTTACAGAATAAGAGGCACAGTTTATGCGGATATGTGGTGAAGATAACGGTAAACCGTAGACTTGAATGTGAAAATTGTAGCGACCAGGGAAGCATCCTCTCAGGGGTCGGTTACCCAGTGCATCGGTTCGTGCGAAGTAGCCGCTCGAGTGGAACTTACATCTCACCAGAGGAATACGAAGGGACTGGTCGTGGTTCACAAGAATGGGCGTGGCATGCTGGGTCTTAGCCATGAAGTATACAATTGATGGAACTAAGGAACGTGATTCGTCTGAACACTTTTCATGGAAATAGCGACAGATTGGAGAGAGGGTTACGTCGTCTCGTCTACAGGAAAGGAGTTGCAGGGTGTGAAATAATTCATCACCCACAAGGAGGCGGAGACGCTTTTGGACGCGTTCCGGATTGGAAAGTGAATATTGGGCAGCTCCTCTCCTTGTATGGCAGTAATACTTCATTTTCGGCCTGATCTCTTGTAATGACAGATAGCAGAAAGAATCAGATACTTACCGGAGCGCTACAGAAAACCGACCATCTTTAGCGAATTCGACCTGAGGTCTGGGATGAGTTTAAACCTTAATAGACGCTTCAATACGATTGATGAAAGTTGTGAGTTTGATCGGCGACGATAGCATGTCACCAGTTTGGTTTTCGATGCATTGAATGTGATCTCAGCCTTTTATTTCCCCCTTCTTAGATGTTAGAGCTAGTGCATCCTACAGCCTCAAGATGACCAATCTCTGGGGGATGTACTCATATACCATTGAGCATCAGATATTTGCAAATAATTTAGGTAAAGTAGAATGTAAAATGAGAACCGAACCTCCAAAAACGTCTGCGATGATCACTGGAAGACTAACCGTTAACCTTCAATTAAAGAGGATATTGTTGAGAAGACTCTTCGATTGATTCTATAGCTTTTGTTGTATTGTTTTATGCCACAACTTGTCAAAAGTCTTTAAAATATTTAATGCGATCTTCCTTAAGATGTATTTGTTGTCTAGAGACTCACTGATTCTCTGAGTAATCGCAGTTATGATATCAGCAGTGGACCGGCCCGATCGAAACTGGTACTGTTTGTCGCTAAAGAGGTTGTTCCTATTTTGGTGATCAACAACCCAAAATTTTCTAATGACCCTGAGAAAAGTGATCGGTCTATACGATGAGGGGTTGACCGCTCACCAGCATTCTTGTAAACCAGACATACACTTGACAACAGACTTAGGAAGGATTTCTCCTACAAGCAGTTGTTAAATACTTTCCATGAGATCGGGAATAATTCCAAGTTACTATTATTAAGGAGAACCAATGTGATTTTGTCCGGACATGTAGTCATCTTAGGTTTCAAAAGTCTTGACCCTAAGATGAAACCATTACTAAGATTGTGCTCAGTGAGACGGGGTTAGTTGGGAGGGGGGTGACTTTGTCATCTAAAGTTGAGTTAGAAGCTTCGTCTTATCTGACGAGGTTGAGATTATCTCGGGGCAATTTATAATTGTGTGAGCTGGCGTCTCAGAATTCTATTAAGAATTTGCTTGGAGATCTTCCAGAACTGTCGGGATCCATTTTGTTTGCTCTCAAGCTTGGCTTAGACTTTTTTTTTTCATAGCTGCACTTTGCATTTTCTAGAGTTTTCTTGCAGTGAAAGAGGGACGTTCTGAAAACAGAAAATTTCCTACTACACCGTTCCCTGTGATAGATAATTGCAGTAGATGTAACGATGACTGCAGAACATTCAGGGGTGGACGAGGGCTGACGGTTTTGTTTTTGCTGGAATCTTTTATTGTGGTATAAAAATCTTCATTCCAGAGAGGATCTATTCTGCGACTATGATAGCAATGTTTGAGGCACTATGTTTAAAGAAGTATGTTTAAATAATGCAAGATCTGAAGCTGTCTTTTGCGCTACGGAGGAGCATATCATGCCTTTAGTTTGGCATCAACATACTGACACTGACTCGGGAATGGTCTGAAGTTCACCATCGGAGTTAACAATTTAGCGAAGTATTTTTCAGCGCAGTATGTGAGAGAGAATTGGAGGAGGTTCGTCTGATGTCCTATCAGATCAGGAACGCAGGTGGGCTCTTCAGTGATCTGTATCAGTTTGTAGGCGATTGAGAAATCTTTGCAGAATCTGCCTTCTTCAACAGTTTGTTCAAATGGACCAAACACTGTTTGTAGTGCATATTGAAATCGCCACAAATATCAAAGCTGGCTAGCAGAAATTAATTGAGGAAAATTCAGTGGAAGAACCGCTGATTTTTAAAAAAATATTCTTCAAGTTTAGTTCAAACGTTATCTATCCTACATATCGTAATAATAGGCACTTAATTCCTTCATTTACGTTCATTCAAAATCCCCTGCTTTGATTGGCTCTTGAGTTTTGTATTGGGTGAATATTAATAAAACATATTCTCTGGTTTGGCAAAACCTCTTATAAATGTCCCAGTTTTTAAAAACGCTTTCCCTAATTTCTCGAAAATAACACACACCCATAAATAATACACACCCCCAAAAATGATCGAAAAATTAAGAAATATATCTATCGCTATGTATAATACGCATTTATAAATTTTGTCAAAAGAAAAAACAAAAATCAATTCCGAAGACATTTTGTCGCCTTTGATATTAAGAATAAAATCAAAACTAAACGGTTAAAATAATGTGTAAAATTACCAGCGGTTTTTCCCGATAAATATAACATTTTATTTTACCGTCAAAATGTGCTTGTTATAGTGCAAATTTTAACCAAAAAGTAATAGAATTGACATAAAGAATACGAAACAGAGCTGCAGTTAGAGAATATGAGTTGAATGAGGCTAACATGTGTTTATAGAGAAAGAATAAAAATGAAGTATAAAAGTGTAAAGCAAGTGTCAAAGCTATAGGTAGAAGAAGAAGAAATCAATATCCAGATATGGAACAAAGTTTAGTTGAATTTGTGAAAGAAAGACGATCAAGTGGATGTTTTAGAAGTTCTTCGAAATTGACCCTTTTATAGATTTTTTAATTTTTTTTCCCCAAATGAAAAATGCGTTACTGATAGACAATTTTATTGACAAAATATGTTACAATTATTATTGTTGGACTTAAAATGAAAATTGGGATAATATCATTCTTATTTTAGAACAAATACATATTTATTATTAGAAATCAATAACGAAAAAAAATATTAGTTTAAACCTATTTATAATACGCACCCGTACTATCACCTGTAATTTACAGCAAAATATTGCATATTATTTTCGAGAAATTTCGGTATATATTTTCTGGTTTTGAGAAATATCTTGTCCTAGTTTTGGGTAAACAGCTTCATTCCAGATTTAGTTTAGAGATTGATATCTTTATTTTTTAGGATTGGATTTTGTCGTGATTGTTTAGTGCCAAGTATATTTCTCTAAATCACGAGATGAAGGCACAATAAACTTTTAACTGGCCCATTCTTTTAATCAACGGTGGCGAATTTTTATAAATTATTAAATTACCTGTTATAACCTCGTCCCGTGTAGATGAAAACTAATCCTAAGGGAAGACAGGTACTTAACTCGGATAAATTTTCGCCTGTATGTCATGTGAAAATGGCCGTCTAAGTAGTCGGAGTCCCCGAAGAAGATAAAGCAGCTACGTAAGCCACAACAGTCACAGTAGCAACAACAGACGGAGGTGAGAGAAATGCCGTCCCCTAGAGCATCGTCCGTAAAGAGTGGGAAAGAGGACGAAGGAGAGAAGGCTTAAGGGAAGGAAAAGATTATTGGGCGAAGCAGGGCAGAGGAAACGGCTGGAAACATCAACAACCCAATTTGCTCCTCCTTCGCCAGCAAAAAAAAAAGAAGATAGTACAGGTAAAAATAGGTGTTTTGTTTCATATCCCTCTAGCATCCGTTTTCCCCAGCCCATCTCAAAAGAAAAAAAAAAACCATTATTCAAAATTACCTCTCTTGATGAAAAGACAACGGAGTCAGAAATTTCCAAACGGCTCCCGGGATAACACTCATTAGAAACACTGGTGACACACTCAAAGTATAGGAACCTTTTCCGGGGCTCGGGGTACCATCATCTGAGTTCAACAAATTCTCTAGCTATTTTTCTATGAGGGCCGCGGTTTTTCTCCACGCATTTTACAGGGCAGTAAAATTGTCCTTCCCCACGGACGTCGGCGGTATTTAAACTGTTGGAAGGATTACGGGAGTCTGGTACAATTCGTCAGAGTGCAGAATGTAGATTTTTATACACTTCTTGATAAGCGTAAATATGATTATCAAGGCGGCTTGTCTGAATGCTAGAAACTTGAGAGATCGAAAGCCCGGATGTTTCGTAATCTCCTGTCCTTCAGAGTGGATGTCGCTACGATCCAGAAGACTCACTTTGTTTAGGAGGTTGATACTCGTCTGCTGTCAAGTGACTTTGTTCTTCATTCAGTATACGGGGACCAATTGGCTAGAAGAGATTCCTTGCTGGTGAAGCGTTCCCAGTATGCGAGGATGTCGACGCCGAGATGGGGTGGTAGGTAGTGGCTGATATTGCAGTGAAAAGCGGTTCGTTCCGTTTCGTTGCGATTTATGGACCCTACTATCAAAGGAGGAGGTGTTTGTTGTTCCGTCAGTTGGGGCCATCCCTGATGGATCCGGCACACTTAGTTTTAATGGGAGGCTGGAATGCCATTCTGGTCCCCAAATTAAAAAGTCGGTGAAGATCTAGCGGGTGGGGGAATGATAGTAGCTTGGTTGATCTGATCGAGAAATTTGGTCACATCGATAAATACCCAGTCGACCAGGCGGAAGATATAAATGTAGGACTTTAATTCGCCATCAACCCGGATGGTAAGCTACATGGACCGAATGTTAGGAAGAAGAATCGATCTAGATGTTTCTAGATTGTCCAATGTTCGGGCAGGCTGTTCGAACCAGAAACTCATTTGTGCGGGATGGTGTTAGAATTTAGACCTAGAATGGCTGCAGCACTGGAATTTCAACGCTTCATTGCTGGAAAGTGATGACTAAATTATCGCAACGCGAATTGGTAGGATGGAAATTTAAGGATAGAATTCGGTCTTTAACCATACAATATAGCCAATGACTGATTTTAGATAAAGCTAAGATGGTAAAGATATTAACGAATAGAATAGCCTGTGAGGTTGTGGGTGGTATATCTACTAGAAATAGTGTTAACTCGGCAGACTTTGAAATATTCAGCTAGCGAGCATTGTCAGGTCAAGTAGGTTAACGAAAAATGTCTTAAAAATCTGCGAACAAGGGTGTAGAATTGTGAAAGAAGGAAATACATCGAGAGTTCGATTGTTACATTCATCAGGTTAATACCCCGAATGGGATACACAACAGGCGGCCGTCGACATGTGCAAGATGTTTCGACAGCATTTCCAAAACCAGTTTACTAAGAGACTGGTCTCTCTTTGGCAAGAGGTTCACAGGTACTTAACTGACTTTTTCCAGCTCTCGTCGACTGAAGTGGTTGGCTACGAGAGTGAGATCATAGGGGAGCGAAGTACAGGATGTAATGAAGACGGTCAGCAGCCGTAAGACTTCGGGACTTGATGGTCTTCTTAGTTTGGTACTTGACGCTTTTGCACACGTTTGTACCTACTTTAACAACGGTATTCAAGAACTGGCTCCGTCAGGGATCCTTCCCTTATAGAATCTCCAGGGGTTAGACTACGCTGTTAAAGAAGCGCAAGCATGGTAGGAAGTAACTAGACGACTCCAGGCCAATAACTCTGCTGAATACAGATTTAAAGATTTTGGCCAAGATCGTGAGGGAGCATCTGAAGTCACAGATGGTGTAGAAGACAACAAAGAGGCTACACTGATCAATTTGGATCAGTTCAAGACATTCGACAGGGTCGACCATCAGTACATGACAACGGTCGTCAAACTAGACTTCTGTAAGTGGATTAGCCTGATGTATCACCCGGGTTGGTTCATCAGGATTGTTCGCTGTCGCTACAGCTTTATGCTCAGATCCTGGAGCACAGGCTGGCCGACAGGGCGTGCAGACCGGCCCATGCGGAATCAGTCTACCTGGGAAGGTTCGAGCAAGGGTTTCCAATTACGCCGATGTCGTCGTGCCTTTGCGACATTGGAGTGATGCAGAAGGCGCTTAAAAGTTACGAGATTATGGGGCCAAGACAAACCGCGACAAGTCTTCCGCCAATCGTTTGGGCACTTGGGGGGTCGCTCTTCCGAGACGCTTCAATTAGACTGATAATTCTGTTCGAAATCTTGGTGTGTGGTTTGAGCCCGACCTTCCGCTGGAGAAGAATTGGTCGGAGGTAAAGGCAGGACCGTTGCTTTGGGTTTGGCTGCAAAGGTGGTTATCCTTATAGGGAAGGGCCGAGGTGTGCGGCGTTTACATATTTCCCGTTATCCTTTACCGGCTATCTGTACTTCCTCTCTCTAATTGGCGTCTGAAGGTGAACGAATGCCTGCTCTTCTCCCTGTTGTGGAGCGAGGCAGGCCAATGGTACGCACAGAAATCTGTATCCAGCGTCCGTTATTAGGGTTGAGAATGCTGCATTTGGCGAGTCAGCGACATGCCCTAAGACTGTTTTTGTACGCCTCGCGTGAACAGAGGATCCTTTGTAAGCAAGGTGTGTTAGGGTTGCCTTCCCTAACTAATCAGTTATTTTCAGTCCATGGAAGAGTGCTGTCGTAAGCACCGATGACTGAATGTTTTCATCAGCGAGTGTTGTTAGGCCTTACGTATTACTCTGCCTGGTGACCTTTCACTGCGTAGAAATACATTTTAGTGGATGGGTCCGTGTCAGACCCGTTCTGTGACTGGCTTGACTTGTTGGTGGATGACTTGCACCCTTTCTTCTTCTGCCTGCCAGCAGCGGATTATTTCAATAACCCTGAGTTTTCCCTTACCTAGCGATTGGCCCGGACTTTCAATGACGTGACGTTAAAGCCGGGCGTGGCGGATATGCCTTATTGCCACTGATGTGATAGTTTGTTTGAGGAGAGCGCTGTCCACGCCCTCTTCTGCTATTTTAGGACTATGTCGGCGAGATGACAGCTGGTATCAATCCCAACCATCTTGTTCCCATTGATCTCGCGAACATGTGCGACAATGTGTCCGTCCATCGTCTGGGGTGAAACAGTTGGTGTTTCTTATGCTACTAGCTATGACAAGAATGGAGAGGTGTAACGTGAACGAAGTGAATCTCCCGAAATGAAAACTATTCTCATTAGGATATGATCCGATTGTTTAGACATTAGCTTAAGATGAAAATCCGTGGCTATGAGTTTCGGACCTGGTTCGCGTGAATGGAGCCAAATTTGATTTCCTTTTTTAACCTCTTCAGATCACAACAGGGGAGATTCGTAGCGGATCCCACCCCTGGTTAAGCTTTTGCTCTAGTTAATATGATTGACTGTCTTTCCCGGCCTCATCTCTTGTCATGGTCTTTTTTAAGATTATTTTCGCCATCTTTTTATCCCGCTTTTTTTATATTGAAGGGACAAGCCGTTTATATTTTTTCACTCCCAAATTGTTTTCACCCTCTCCAACCCCTAGCGAGTGAGCGTCTTGACTCTATCTATCGGTAGAATACAAGTGCCATTCTCAGGTTTTATGGGTTAGACAGTATCTCACTACTACAAATTTAATTTCTTTTATTTTTTAAAATCATTTACCCCAAGCAAGGCAGAAATGCCACTAGTACGAAGAGGGATACAAGAAATGAAAGGGGAAAAGAAGACTGAGATTTGGGAGGATTGAGAAAAAAAAACAAAAGATAACGGGTTCAAGATGGCGATTGATGCTTAATTTATCTTATTGTTTGATAGGTTCACATCCTCCCTTTGCATATTGTTGTAAGTATTTCACTACACTTACCAATTTTATACATATTTTTATAACAAAAATATGCTTGTACATAAATATCCATCATGGGTGTATTATTATGTCCCTGGTGAAAATCGCTATTTTGCTACGTGTCCGGACTGGAGATACAGAGGAATTAGTTCTTGTGATATTTTTTGTCAATTGTTAAAATGAATGGGTCGGGAATCGAACTAGTCAGGATTGGGATAGTTAATGATGACCAGATTTTTCTACTCTCTTCCTTTGACCAAATGCTACAAACAATATATTCATATTTTAATAAATGTCATTTATTTATATAATGTACTTCGTATAAGGATTCTTATAAGGATTCGTAATAGTTCAGCAAATTGCCGTGACACTTTTATTAGTTAGTCTGAAGACTGACTCCAAACAGCTAGGTATTTCCTTGGCCGCCCCACTTAGACGGCATGAGACACAGGGTTAAGTTTTAATGTGGGGAAGTCGAGCGCGTACACGCGGGCAACTAGTCCAAATAATACCCATTCCATACAACCGAGGAAAAAGAGCATTTTGTTTGTTTGTTCTACTCAGCGCAGTCTCTATCCGTAGACAGATCTGTAATTAGCTGTATTAGGATCTGTAATTTAAATTTTTCCCCCACTTTTTTTTATTTTTTATTTTTTCCCTCTTGGATTTTTGACGTTGAACTTGGGATTCTGATTTTTGATAATACTATTTATCAACTTTTTGATTAATGAAACTGGATTTGCGATACGGACATTTTTTACTGCCCTTGTCATAGATATTTATCAACAGAACTACTAGTGAAATATAATTTTAACTCCATAAAATGTATCTTAATGTTTCAGGACATTTTTCATACTGATGTTATCCGCGTCCTTGCGGGTGATGATTTATTTTCTTTCCTACAACATCTTACCGACTGACAAAACTTCTGAAGCCTCTCGCTGTTGTATCGCTATTTCAAAGGTAAGTTTTAAGACAAACTGCCTTCCTACCTTAGTTCCTCCAGTTCTAACCCGTCATGCTACGCACATTTTAATGAAATGTCGTCATTTCTTTCGTATTTAATTGGTGAGATGTAAGTTCCACCCTAGCGTCTTCCTCCCACGAACCACTTCTTTGTGCACCCAACCCCCCAAGAGGATGCTTCCCTGATAAGTACAATCTTAACCAATCCAATTCTAGAGTTAACTGCTATCTTTTCCGCATATCCGCTTACTCAATAATCCTCTACCTCGAGTGGCTCTTGTGCTCTGTACGGGGTGAACATCATTGTAAAAAAGTACATTTAAAGGCAAGTTAATATAACACTAAGAAAATGAACAGAGAAAAGTAAGAATTTGGTAAAAAAGAGCAACATATTTTTTGAAATTTATTTGAAAAGTTTCAGATATTTTGCATTTTTTCTTTTTCTTTTAAAATGTATTTCGATTCTAATTCCAGTGAATACAACAACTCCAAAGATTAGTGCCGGTTATGTAAATCTTCGGATTAGTCGAAAATACTTTTGGTTACATCTACCGATAAAGATGAAAGAAATCTTGAATCTCAGATTTCGAAATTGAAAACCTCCACCGGTTGAATTAAACATCTGTGGAAGGCCGAACAGTACAAAGCGATAAAATTAGCAAAGATAAAAACATGAATCTAAACAATTTGTGGCTTAGTGATAATGACTCATGTTAGGATTTCAGACAGGAACGCGCTTTAAAGAAGCCATCGTCTGAAACTCAATGATAAGAAAACGTATAGACAACATTCGTTTAGATTCCATATTACAGGTAGAATAGTGCATCCTCTTAGACTTTCTGTGAATATACATTCGTATATTCAGTGTACTTCAATTTGCATTATGTTTTACTTCTAGTTCTTAGAAAATAGATTAAAAGAATTCCCCAAAGAAAAGGTAAATTATTCCCATCAGCAACTAAGTGATGGGAAAACTATTTTCTGACATACGTTTCCTTTCATTTCTTTTTTATTTTCTTATTTTTCTTGAGGGTCTTTTGCTTTCACTCTCCTGAATGTCTACGAATAAAGGAATCCGATGTGATCATACCAGTGTCTGGTTTTGGCAATAAGAACAAGAACAAGAAAACTAATTCAAATAAACAGAATCACACATGGCGTGTTGTATAAGCGCGAATTGTGATACTGTAAATATAATAATTGTAAATGAAAAGAAAAACATGTCTTTTTCTATAAAGAACTGAGATCCAAAACCACTAAAATTTAAAAGAAGTCCTGGTAGTTCTAGCAGTAAAAAATTATATAAATAATTGTTTCTCACAGATTCGCCTCGAAAAGCAGCCAGGGATTATATATTGTTATGTTTGAGCCAGATCCTTTGACATGTTTATGTTGGTGTATTTTTGGACTTTCCTCATCGAGATACAGCATTCAAAATGTGATAAAATGAAAGAAGACAAGAAAAAAATTAACCCAAATAAATCAATCTATAATATCTAAAACCTCTGGGCAACGGTATATTTATTGCTGAATAACCAAAAATCTTTCCGTAAATACTTACACTTCCCTTATCTTTTATAATATAGTTATTCTAAAAGATCTTAAATGTGCCATATTCTACAGTGCCATCAAAACATTATAGGGAAAGGAGTTTAGTTAAGATGGGGACAAGTCTTTAACGTTTTGTTGTGACCTAGTAATGGTTAGGAAATAACGAAACGAGAGGTTGCAGATAAATAGTGTATTGAACAGTAAATACAACGGAAGTTTGTTACATGATTTTTGTGTCGGTTGACTAGTGTTCAGTCTATATCACTGTTCCCCACGTGCTTTTACTTTTCCCACTACTTTATTGTAAGTGGAGGAGTCCACAATAGCCTCATTAGAGGGAGGATACCACAACACGTTCAGAATTTCAAAGACTAACAACATGTAATATCTTTATATCAGGAAGGATTTAAGTGACATATGTGGACAGATAGATCGATATATTTTGGCGTTAGTCACAGGCTCTATAAATAATAGATAAGCTCCCAGTAAGTGCGGTAAAATTTATGGCGATTTTCTAAGCGTAGTGAAAACCGAACTCACTACTCATTTGAAATTGTTCCAGAGAGACAAGCATGCTTACCATTACACGGCGTCGAGGGGCTCAAATGATGTTCTTAGCGTAGCTTAGATGTGGCGCAATGCCAAAAGTGTGGGGCACACAGTGACGATCGAACTTATTAAGTGTGTCATAATTCATGACTTCGAATTTATTTACATTTTTCAACAATGCAACCGTGTGTGTAGGTTGCTTTTTTTTCTAAAGGAGAATCACTTTTTATATTATTTGAAATATTCGTATATATGTACATGTGTTTACTATATAGAAAGACCACACATTTTCATTAATTGTATTAAACAAAGTTAACAGAAGAAAAAGAAATACAAGCATATTGACTTTGAGAAATTAGCATTTAATTTTAGATATCAGTGAGTCTTTAGATCTCTAGCCCCTTCGCTCGCCCTTCCACTTTGGGTAATTTGATTCACTTACCCTAGATCTGTGTATACGAACAGGGAGGTTTAGGGTGACTAAATACAAACCGTTGCAAAATCTCGTATTTATCTGTTTTTATTTGTTACAATTTCGAACATTTCTCTACGTTCCTCCTTTATTTGTTTTCTCATGCGTACAATTTTTTCTAATGTTATATTTTTCGCAGCGTTTTCCTACATATATATATATATATATATATATATATATATATATATATATATATATATATATATATATATATGACTGCATCATAATGTTTCAGGACATTTTTCATACCGATGTTATCTGAGCCGAAGGATTCTTAGGATTCCTTGATTCTTCTATTTCTATTTTAATTCTAATAATGGTCTTTGTTTCTTATTTCTTTCTTCATCAACTTTCCAAATTTGGAGAATTATCCATCTCCTCGGGAGTAGTTACAGGGATTGCTCCTCGTCCAACTCCAACCTTCTAAACTTCACATCTCGCACCACTACTCCACACAGTCAGAGCCAAATCCGACTTCTTCTTTTCTTCTCAACATTCCACCTCAGCCCATTTCTCAGGGCTGGCACAACTGTCTTTGTGATAAATCTAATTTTCAAATCGTGTGAGCGAATGGGCGTTGTTTATTCTAATTATAAATTTTAATTCTCCTGCATGCTCAAGGTAGAAATAAAATGATTTCTCCATTCTTGGACTTACTCACGTCCAGCGAAAACACAAACAAGATCATTCTCTCGGCAATTACAGGATTGGTTTTCACAATGGGTTCGCTCCTTGTTTTCATTTCGCAATTCGTTTTCGTCAACGAAAATATATTTGTTTGACTAAATTCTCAAGGAAGAGATAAAATCTATTTTCGACTGCGTGCCAGACTTTCGATAAATAAGAAAAATAAACTTTAGGAGAGAAGAAATCCAGACAGAACATAACACACAATTTCGGCAAGTTCTTGAAAAGTTTCCACATGATATCAAGACTTATTCGACATCACGAGAAAGTCACCAAAACGCTTAATATACATCATTTGTCCGTTCTATTTGAAAAGGCATGTTCAAACGAAATATTGATGCCTACATATATATATATATTAAGAGATTTTTTATGTTTATACATACTTTTTTATCGATACAAATATTTAAGTAAATGCTTTGTTTATAATAAACAGTATTAGCAACATTTACCGGCCTGAATGTCCAAGAAATTGTCATAGAAAATATTCGTCCTCCGACAGGAATCGAACCTGTATCCTATACGGAACCGTCATATAGCCTGACGTCCTTTTACTGATTCCGCCACAGAAGAGCGATAGGTTAGCAAGGTTGATTTTTTGTTTTTTTATTATATTCCAAACAGAGCATTTCCTCAAATATTTGTATCTATTAAAAAGAATGTATAAACATAAAAAACGTCTTAAAATAATTGTCGGACTTTGTTCATTTCATACTCTGTGTGTGTGTGTGTGTGTGTGTGTGTGTGTGTGTGTGTGTGTGTGTGTGTGTGTGTGTGTGTGTGTGTGTGTGTGTGTAATATATTAATATTTATATATTATTTGCTCGGTACTTATTAGAAAATGTCCAATATCAGAAATAGAGCTAACATCAATCAAACCAAATATATATATATATATATATATATATATATATATATATATATATATATATATATATATATATATATTGTGTATATTGACTGTCCTTGTACAAAGCGATCGTCATGTGTCATCTTGCCATTGGTAATGGTAACATTAGCCATTTCCTTAATTGAAACCATTTGGCATTCATTGACCGAGCAGCGAGTACTATTGTCGGTTGAAATTTATAAAATCTTTCTTCTAAAACAATTTTCAAGAAAACAGTCATCTCACTTTCTCTGTTATTATTCTTTCTAGTATTCCTGGGGGAGGGGGTTTCCTTCCTAACCTTTTCTTTGAAGTTATGTGCAACGTCATCAATTTGCTTGTCATTATTTTTCTTCGGTTTACATGTGATATACATTTTACTTGTTGCTTTAATCCTCAAGTGACGTGATTTCTGATTTTTTGGCAAAATTCTTTATTAAATATTTTCTGGCATCCATATGAACATCTCGACCTGACGAGGCTTTTTTTTATTTTTTATTTTTTATTTTAAGCATTTCACCCCAAGCAAGGCGGGAAGCCACTAGGACGCAAGGGGTTACAGAAAATTTAGAGCAAGATCAGATAGGAGTGATAGAAGAAAGGATGAGGGTAGTGGATAGATCAAGGCAACTGGAGATGTCGATTGACATTACACTTGAATAGCTGGAGATTATAGCTCACAGGAAAACAGGAAAAGGGAAGGGAGTTCCACAGGCGAGAGGTGCGAGACATGAAGCTATTAGAGTAGAAGAGACGGCTACATTTAGGAGTTTCGACAGTGAAGGGGTGAGAGCGGGATGCCA
Source organism: Acanthosepion lycidas (assembly GCA_963932145.1). Lineage (NCBI taxonomy): Eukaryota > Metazoa > Mollusca > Cephalopoda > Sepiida > Sepiidae > Acanthosepion > Acanthosepion lycidas. The sequence continues at coordinate 1,585,932 of OZ010577.1, forward strand.
GCCTTGTAAGCCGCTGGAACTCATGACGTCTGGGAACCAGCGAATGCAGCTCCTCGGAGAAATTTCCATGAAAGTATTTGTAGAACAGACAGAGGGAGGCGACGGCGCGTCTGTGAGAAAGTGACTGTAGACGAGACGCCAGGGCAGGGCCAACTACATTGCATATCCGCCTCTGGAGTCTATCAAGAACCCCGAGGCAAACAGAAGGGGCACCAGACCATCTGTTTAAGAATATGAGTTTTCAAGCTCTATCTATGCGGCCTAAAACTGACAGTTGCTATATAGTGTTGATTCCGATATCCGTACCGTATTTAACTATAAATCCTCAATCACCGTTAAATCTTTCCCTATGAATAACAAATTTAAACAGTTTTTATGCTGATCTTAATTATAACTTTTATGTCTTTATACGCTAGATGCTAAAATTAATGAATTTTGGATATTCCTACCGACGTAGATTAGACAGAAGGATTAGAATAAGTTACGATAGATATAATTTTTTTCTATAATAAACACGATACCAATTTTATTCTGAGCTAATTTTTTGCTTGAAGAGAGACATGCAGTGATATATTTCAAATTAACGCTTCCGATAGAAAAGGCATCAAAGACTACGAAGACTGATCCATAATCAGGCCAATGGTGAGACTTTTTGATAGCATCTTTTCTGCGCTAAATTCTTGCTTCAAAGAAAATGTCTGATGAACAGATGTTGCCACTGAGGGCTCAATAAATTGAGGTTTGCTGTTTGCGCTTTACTCACTTTTATCGACGGGCGTTACCTGATATTTTTTTTCTGATGTCGCCATGGGATTGCAGCCCAGACGTTACAGCATTGATTACAATCTTTACCAACAGGTGTCGCTTTCAACTACCAGAGACTAAAAACAGAAAAAAAAAAGAAAATTCTGTGATATATTTGATATTTTAGTTGCCATCTCTTATCTTTTATTTTTATATTTTTATTACTTATATTTTTTATTAATTCATATTTTTGTTACTTTTATTTCTCATTATTTCCATTTTATATTCTTATTATTTTACTTGCTTGTTCGTTTGTTTTTTTTTTTTTTGTTTTTTGTTTTTTTTTCTTTTCTTATGTTTTTTGTTTTTTTTTCTTTTTACCTTTTTCTTAATTGTTCTATTCGGCTTTCTGAAAATATTTTCTTTTATACATTACAGATTTTATATTGTTTTTTTTTTCAATTTTTTCGTCGTTCTCTTTCTTTTGAAATTGTTATTGCGTTCTGGGTATGACGATAAACTGCATCCAGCAACAAGGCTTCTGATTAGGAGGTTTTGGGGAACGTGGAACCACATCGTAATTACTGGTTTTCCTAGGTTCATCCTGATCCGGACTGTTAGAACCTGTTACGGTCACAGCTATGGGTAAATACTTAACCACACCCAAACTGGGGTCAAAACACTGTGAAAGTGCAAAAATAGGTTTTAATACCAGCATTTTTGCAAAAAAAAAGCAATAGATTTTTGGAAAAAAGAAAATATACATTATTTACATTATTCGGACTAAAGTAAATAATTATTCGGAATAATGTGAATAATGTACATAATACCTCATCTCAGAAATATAGACAGATAAGAAAATATTACCAGCAATAAAATATCTTGTCGGTATTAAATAACACATTGAAGTTTATATGCCGTAAAACAACAAAACAAGCCGAAATCGGTATTTTAGTATTTAAGACATAATTCATGCTATTTTGTCTTTATTGTGATGTGTCAAAGCCCTTTAGGATATCTCTCTACTGATGCGGCGTGATTGGCCGCTCTTTTTATATTCTTCTTCGTTTATGTGATATACGTAATTCTTTTGGAGATCTTGTGTTTCTTCTATACCTTCTATATGTTTTCTGTATTTCTTTTAATTCTTTTTCTCTCCGTTTCTTAAGATCTTGAGGTGTTTCTTTAATCTGAAGATCCCAATGTTACTATTTTTGTATTCGGGTCTTCTTCCCTTACTCGACGGCTGTTTCGGAATCCTTTTGTCCACCTGTTGATCATCAGTAAAACATTGTTTTCGTTTCTTTTATTCTATACGCCATGCTTCGTCGTTGCTCAACAAGATCGTAACTTATAAAGCCTATAGAAAGTTCTTAAGCATTCTGCTTATCTTAAAATCGAGGTAATATTTGATCTACTTGGCCTACTAAGATATTACCAGTTCTTGCGCTGATGACCATATTGCGTGCATAATAAAATTGGGTCTGTGTTCATTTCTTCCTTTTAAATGCTATGCATAAAGTACAGTGTATGTGTGTGCGTGCGTATGTGCGTCCGAGCAACTTTTTCCCTCCCACTGGTCCGATTTCAATTATTCATAGCTCGGTGAAAAACCATAGAAAATTTAGGCGCAGGAAACGATTTTCGTTGAGCTTAGATTCAGGGCTTCCAGATTATTCTAGGTTAAAAAATATATATTAATATATTATACTAGCCATTATCGTTGCTTTCATGATCTAAAGTGAATAATTCTTATTTTCCTTTTGTCTTCAAAATTCCAGTCAACGTTTTATTATGTCTGGCTGGGGGATATCTCGTATCGGTTAAAACTCCTCGCTTTATTCGTCTTGGGATAATACAACCAAGATTAGCATGCTGCTCCGAATAAACGATAATTCCTCATTTCAAAATTTCAGATATAAATTCAGATCAATTTTTATAAATAGCCGTCTGTTTGGAACAAGATTATCTATTTTACGGAAGATATTTTAAGCGTTTCTGGTTTACTAAAAAGATTTCTACTCAATGGTGCTTCATTTAATTTTCAATCAAATAATAATTTCTTAATGGTGGCATTTAATATCCTTGCTAAATTACCATAAAATCCGCACATTTATTCGCCTCTCCATTAAAGCTGTGATTCTCAAGCATACATATAAGTGCTGAAAAAACATTTCTATAACTTTAGGTATATTGTAAGGTAACTGCTGAAAATATTGCCTAGCTTTTCATCGCTAACTTTCGTATATTTTGTCTGCAGCTTTTATTGGCGAATATTTTTCATGCCTTTAGCAAATAGTTTTATCGGTTAAATAATCCTAAATGCATTGATTATTAGCGGGTTAAGTTAGGCAGTTGAACTTTATTAAGACTGAGGTGAGCGATTTCATACGAACATCAGTTTGGTCACGTGCAAGAGAACGTATACTTTATTGAATACAATGAAGTTAACAACTGCTCCTTTCTTTTCGATAACACAATTTAATAGAAACTTATTTGTTATAAGTATAAGTCGAGATTCCAGGTCAGGATCGATAACAGATTATTCTTTGGAATTCGTCAATCAATTCAAGATACGTGTGAGAAGCACCCAGCCAGATGTGGCAGTAGTATTCAATACATGGACAAAAGGTTCAAGAGAGATTCTAGAGATAAAAATTGTCTATCACGACACAATGAATCAAATTTCCCAGTAACAAAGCAAGCAGGTGATACGATACAATCGTTCCAATTCATGCCAGTGGAAAACGTTAAACCAAAACGTTTCTCTGTTGGAGGTTAGCATCAACCATTCTGATTGATGTAAGAAAAAGGTTCTATCAGACAATATATATATATATATGTGCGTGTGTGTGTGTGTGTATGTATGTATATATATATATATATATATATATATATATATATATATATATATATATATATATATATATATATATATATATATATGTAAGTATGTATATACATTAGTGAATATACATAATATCCAACGTTGATAGCACGAGTCATAGTTTCATGAAGTTGATGCAATCTTCAGGTGCAAATACAATATGACCGTTATTGACTTCGCTGTCTACCTATATATATATATATATATATATATATATATATATATATATATATATATATATATATAACTAGACTTTGAAATTAGCGCCACGAAAGGTGGTAATCTTGTTTCCACTTTTATATTTATATACAATCTATCCCTTTTACCCATATGTGCATATATATATATATATATATATATATATATATATATATATATATATATAAATTTATTAGTAGGATTTGAAATAATCATAATTAAGTAATTCATCGAGTCTAGAATAACCCTCAAAAACAAGCACTGGTCGGCTGTTTCATCCTATATTTGGGACTCATCAACAGTGCCTATCCACTATGAATAATCGAACCTGATCTATTACGATATGACGCAAGCGTCATACCAACGGGCCTCGATTATGAAAAGGTGACTAATTAGATTTCGATATAGCACCGCTTTTCACAAATTCCGTCGTGTAACTCATCTAACTTTCCCTAACACAAAGGACTGTGCCCCCGACGAGCGATGTTTTCTATCCCCAAACCGCCCCATCCAGAGCATTAGAAGCCGTTTCAAGCAAGGATATACAAGTGATAGAAATTATTTGGAGGATATGAAATAATCATAATTAAGTAATTAATTAATTCATCGAGGCTAAAAGAATCCTCAACAGAATGCAGACTCGATTCGTTCCTATATGGTTCTTGTAGAGTCTCTCTCTATATATAAAGAACAATTTTAGGGGAAACATTCATGACAAAGTGAAAAAACTGTTTTATGTTACACATCTTTGTCGTTTAGAATTCCATGAGACTAAGTTTATATTTACGTTGATGCGATTACATACGCACATAAAGGAGAGGGGGGAGGGTGAGAATTTCAAATCACTTAAATATCGCACATAATGATAATGAAAGATTTGAGATGAATGGTTAAACGTTGTAAGAAATTCGATGCAAATTTGCTGTAGAGGATCTGACGATTAAAGGACTTTCTAAATATTTTCGTCTCAGTAAATTGTTTTCTCTTTTTAATTACAGTTGTATTTTTAAGTACATATTTTTTAAAAAATAACCATAAAAGTCTCTACGTTGGATATTAAAACAATTGAAAGTGGCTGTAGCTTTTGTGTCATTTAGTTATAATATAGTTTTGCACATTACCATGCTATATTTAAGGAAATTTAATATCACAGAGGAGACTTTTTACATTTCCAAAGCATTAAGTATCCAAGATCCACATATTCAAAAGCTTTACGGTAATCTATCCAAGCTGTGCTGAGATTTCTACTTCTTTTCCTGCAATCTTCCAGGATTATTTTTTTTTATTAGTAGTTGATCTTCGCAAACATATGAACCTCTTCATCTTCTGTTCAGGGAGAAAAAAGTATAGTTCGTCAGGAGAGACGTAATCAACTTATATATGATGGACAGGCATGTTATTGGCCTATAATTGTTGGATCATCTGTTTCAGCCGGTTTTTTGTGGGGGGTTGGCAGGAGATATGAAATAGCTTCAGTGATTCTTTCTATATTTTTATTAGGGTTGTTAATTAGCATTGACAAATGTTGCGTGAGACTTTTAAGGATTGGTGACATTTGATAGAGCTAACAGTTGGTTAATTTGTCATTTCTTGGGGATTTCCATTTTGGGGGGCATTTTATTAGAGCTTTTGCCTAATATCATTCTTGTTTATATTTCTTCATTCTTGCCCAGGTTTCTCTTTCATTCTTTTTTGTTGTCTTTACATCCATTCTTCATTGAAATTATATTCCTTTTGGTTGCTCCAAATATTCTCCTAAAATTTGTTCACTTCTTCAATAGCTGGTAGCTTTTGAACTTCTATATCTGCTTTTCCAATTTCTCTGTAAATCTTCTTGACATCCATTTGTAATTAGCTTATTTTGTCGATAGAACCTAAAATGCTTTTCATATCGGCTTGTTATCTATGCCTTTAATTACAATTTCTGTTTAGCTATTTTTGGTGGAATTTGCTTTACTGCTTTAAACTTATATTTCCGCTTGCTTTTCAGTGTTGAAACATTTGAATTCATTGAAATGCCATCTAGTATCGATAATTCACATCTGATTTCCTCAATGTTTCGCTTGAATTTTCTCTTGCAAATGGGTTTTTTTTCTGCCTATTTTTTCATCTTTTATTTGTTTTGACATCATCTTTTTTAGTAGCTGATGAAACTGTTGCGTAGATGACATTATTTACTTCTGTGGTGTTTTCCAGTGCTCTGACTGACAATAATGTTTGCAATGCAGCATTATATATTTACACAGTAATATCTAATAAATATATTGGACATTGTTATATAAATTTTCAGAAGTCGATCTGTTTCTGACATTTGCGCCTGAGTTACTTTGCTGATTATTTAAATAATATGGTTTTTCGTTTCAGTGTCTTCAACTCTTTCTGTTTTCAAGGAATTTTACTTTAATGTCGTTTAATTCATCTTCATCAGTGACAGAATCTTATATCGGTGTTTAAATCGTAACTAGATGCTTCCATTTTATTTCCTGCGAGATCATTACTTCCTATCTCATTTATTTTAGTTTGTATCCCATCAACTGTCATATTATCTATTTTCACTTTTGTCTCATTTTTGTTTCAGGTATGTCTGATTATACTTTGTCTTATATTTAGTTTTATCCTATATATTTCTATATTATTTGAGTTTTTTATTTTGCATAATGTTCCTGCGGACTATGGGAAGCATAGTTTTATTTTAGTTCCTATCTCGCCATATTTGGTATGTCTGTACTGTAATGTTCTTTTGTGGATTTTCGTGTGCAGTGAAAAAAGATACCATGACTTGTTCACGATTCCATTTCGTTCGCTTTCTTCTTATTAACTGATTTGGTATAAAGTCACCAGGTCCGAATGTTGGACTTGATCCGCTGTCCAGGTGTTTCATTGTTGGTGGAAGAGTTTGTTCAAGTGACAGATTTTTCAGCCCCTCACTGGTTCCTCCCTAAAGGACGAAGCCCAACTTGACCCCGATGATGACCGATCCCATATGATTGTTTTTTAAACATTGAGATTTTTTTTTTTTTTGCGTTTTATCCTTAACGGCCAAGGTGTAATTTTGTTCAAAATACCACCTCTTGAACGACTGTCGACGAAAACTGAACAGCTCGTCCTGCCCATGAGACACGGCAAATTCCGCGCTGGATATCACCCCGATATCTCTAGAAGTTTTATTCCTGTAGCTATTATTATTATTATTATTATTATTATTATTATTATTATTATTATTATTATTATTATGTAATAAACTAGCGGACGTAGTCGGCGTTGCCGAGGTGTACATTGCCGCATTTGTATAACCGCACCCCATATATATCCTCACCCCACTGTCTAGAAATATCTGTCTGCGTCACCGCTTGCATGCATGATCCATTGGTATACTAAGCTACTCCACACCTCATCTATTTTACGCTATGTCCTTTGCAATTGTTTGGTTGTTCTTAATAAAGGAATTCAATCGACAAAACCTTCTTGTGTGTTTGTTACTCATGGTTTCAATGTTTTAAATATTCAGTAAATTTCCTATGGCTGTAAAACTTTCAAATAGTATGGCATTGTTCACAAATCTAATAATGAAACAATAACAGGATGGAGCGTCAGAGCTTGATTCAAATGGAATTGCAAACGCATGAACGCCCCCTTCTTTTCTTTCACGTTTGCTGTAAAACTGGGTTCATCGGGAATTTCTCCATTTTAAAGTTTCAATAATCCTTCTCAAACAATCTTTACATCAAAGGATTTTGGACTTAGTTTGTCGCAGACTTCGTTCATTTAACTGAAATAATCTAAACCAAACATTCACGCAAGAAAATGTGTGTGTCATACGTAATTTACATGACAGATTTGGAAAGCATTGGATGAAAAACAAGAGAATTATGGCCCCAAAACGAGCATTTTGAAAAGTTTTTCGTAGCTTTTCGTTATACTCGGAAAGCGAATAGGACTAAAACAACATTATCTTATTTCTTGCATAATGCCAAGATTTTTTGCGATATGTTTGAAAAAAATCGAATAAAAAATGAGAAGTTTTCATTTTAAGTATTACGAAAAACCTGAGTTTTTTGCAATTTTTTTTGTGTGAATCCAATGTCGCAAAAAAACTATCAAACACTATACATAAACTTCGTAACACGAACTATGTTTTGTATTAAATATAAATAACCTCAGCTCATCGAGTTAAAATTTTGTAAATTTGCCTTAAACTTTACAAAAAGTCGTACCCACCTCCATTTTTATCAAGTTTTCTGCTAAATCTGAGAGGCGTCTGGAGATTGAAATGTCTTAAGCTAAACTAATAAATTTGCAATATGTGCGTCCAATTTAATCGAAATCGGTCGAGAAATGCGTACTTGCATAAATAGCATACGCACACATATACACACAGTTACACGCACACATATACACACAGTTACACGCACGCACAGACACACACACAGATACACGCACGCACTCACACACACACAGACATCTTCTGTTGTATAGATATAGATTGTTTATCTGTGTCTGGGCGAAGTTGACTCTGACTCCGGATTTGTCCTCAGGGTTTATTTCGGAAGCCTTTTCCATGATTGCTTATGGCCGCAAAATAGCGGAGGTTTAAAATTAAATGCACTATATGCCCGGGCTGACAATTTCCATCTCCCCGAAGTATGTAGATACACGCATAAAAACATATTTTATTATATTATTATTATTATTATTATTATTATTATTATTATTATTATTATTCGTTTGATTTCTGGTGTGTACTTATTTCTTTCGGGGTCCCAAAAATAGACCTAGGGTCAGAAATGGCATCATGACATTTTCCACTGAACAATTTTTTAAAAAATGACACATATTTTAAACAGATATAGTCCTTCGTAAAGTGTGGGCAGTGCCTGTGAGGCCATTTTTTGTATCTTTTTTAGTACAGGCTACTGGAGAATCGTTCAATAAGTCTATTGAAATCTTTTCCAATTAATTCAAGGGCTCAAACTGTAACTGAAATTGTTCTTGTTCTTATATACCATATTTTTGAGGTTTTGATTTCAAGGTCCTTGTATTTTGATAGTTATTTGAAGATCTTCAAAGATACATTGCAGTCTGCTGGGACTGACATATTAATTAGGTACATTTTGTCCTTGCGGTCTCTAAACACGATGTATGGTCGATTAACTTTCATTATTCTGGCCTGTGTGTATTATGAAGTCCCATAAAATTGTTACAGATCCTACCTCTGTAATCGGATCTGGGTGGTTTGTAGGCATGTTTGAAGGACAATTGTAGTTTTATTATTATTTTATTTCCTTTAATTTCCGGTGTGTACGCATTTGTTTCCGGGTCCCACCCAGAGAGCTAAGGTTACAAATGGCATCATGACATTTTCCACTGAGCAAATAAAAAAAAACACAAACATATTTTACATAGATAAAGCCCTTGGTAAGGTGTGGGTTGTACGGGTGAGACTTTTTTTTTTTTTTTTTTGTATTTCTTTAAGGAATGGACGTTCAGGGATCCCTTCAATTAGTCTACTGGAATCTTTTCCAGCCAGTCCGAGGGCCCCAACTACAACGGGGATTGTTGATGTTCCCATGTGCCACATTTTTGAGATTTCGATTTCAAGGTCCTTGTATTTTGATATCTTTTTGAAGATCTTCAAAGACATATTGCAGTCTGCAGCGACTGCTATATCAATAAAGATGCATTTTTTGTATGCGGTCTCAAATGACAATGTCTGTCTGGGCTGTTAGCTTTGATTGTTCTCCCTGTGTGTATTTTGTAGTCCCATAAAATTGTAACAGGTCCTATCCCAGTAACCGGGTTTGGGTGGTGTTCATACCAATTTCTTTGTTTCCTTCCGGCAGATTTTCCTGTGCAGATATTGGCCAACTCAGTCATGCGAGGTTTTATATTCAGTGAGTGCCAATACCATGCAACCTGATACAAGATGATCAATTGTTTCTGGATATTTATCTCAGAACCTGCATTTTGGGCTAACACAATATTTTAGTATGTGTGCTTGATAATTTCTAGTTAACAAGCATTGGTCCTGCGCAGCAAGGATAAAACCTTCCGTTTCAGCTTTTAACCCTGCACTACGTAGCCACTGATGGATACGGAGCTTGTCTACATCAGCTTGTTTGGTAGGGGCAGAGTATTGGCATTGAAGCGGTTTATCTTGCCATTGTTTTTGTATCTGGTCGGTTACATTTGTTTTTGCTTTTCCTTATGAATTTTGCAGCTTCAGTCGGTGTATTGTGCTTTACTTGTATTTCTGCATTATTATTATTATCATTATTATTATTGTTATTATTATTATTATTATTATCATTATTATTATCATTATTATTATTATTATCATTATTATTATTATCATTATTATTATCATTATTATTATTATCATTATTATTATTATTATTATCATTATTATTATTATTATCATTATTATTATTATCATTATTATTATTATTATTATTATTATTATTATCATTATTATTATCATTATTATCATTATTATTATTATTATTATCATTATTATTATCATTATTATTATTATCATTATTATTATTACTATCATTATTATTATCATTATTATTATTATTATCATTATTATTATCATTATTATTATTATCATTATTATTATTATTATTATCATTATTATTATCATTATTATCATTATTATTATTATTATCATTATTATTATCATTATTATTATTATTATCATTATTTTTATTATCATTATTATCATTATTATTATCATTATTATTATTATTATTATCATTATTATTATCATTATTATTATCATTATTATTATTAACTTTATTATTATTATTATTATTATTATTATTATTATTATTATTCTGTACGTTCATTATTTTAATTCCGCTTTATGTTAGCGCCTCCTGTTGTCAAAGATATTTTATTTAAAGTGGGTTGTTATTTTTTTTCTATAATAATGACTCCTAGAATTTTGATTTTTTTTCCTTCCCTTGGTGCTGTATAGCATTTCTTGTATTCTCTACCAACATTTCTCTTTCGTTTGGAACTACATTTTGATTGTGCTTTTGGTTCTATTATCAAAATATGCACCAATTGCACTAAGTTTTAAAAGGTCAGAAGTCAATCTATGACAAAGAGTGGTGTATGAGTGGCCAATGTAAGAATTATTTTAATTATTGATATTGGAGATACAATCTCCCAAATATCATGAGAATACTTAACCAACATTATTTTTACATAGTCGTATTGATGAACTCGCGAGTTTTTGGTAATACTTACGTTTGGCATTTTGGAATTTATTGTAAATCTTTGTATTTGTTGCAATCTTTCCGTATGGCATTTTTAGAATGGTTTTTCCACCTTTATTTATAGACAGGATTCATCTGGTTACGATAGAATTTGTATATATCAGTTTTATTGCTTATGTTTTTGTTTTCTTTTCCCCTAAATTTCGTTAAAACTAATTTTATCTGCTGGTCAATGACACGTTCAAGGAAATTATTGCTGATAAATGTTTACTCTTGGCACAGTTGATGTTTTTGTTTTTTTATAACAGTTATTATATCTATGAGGACATTCACTTTTGCAATTGGAGAGATGGTTTTTTGCTCGTGAGTTTTATTTATATAGTGAAATAGTAACATAAAGTCTGTTGGCTTTTCTGAAAACGTCAAGGAAAAGGGATTCTATTATTGATGTTATTTTCATTAGATCGCCGGATGGAGTCATTCTCGAAAGTATCGTTTAGATCGTTCGTTAGTATGAATATTTCATCGACAGATTGAACATAAAGGTATTTGTGTTGCACGGTACAAATACCTTTATATCATCGTTATAACAACATTATACACTTGTGTATGGTTTAACAATGGGCTCGTCTCTTGGTCCTACTCTATGTAATTTCTATTTGTCCCATGTAGAAAAGAAACCCATGCTCGAGATTAAAAAGAATAGGACACAGTAGCTTATGGTGACACAAAGGAGATTTTAAGTGATATTTAGATAAGTGTAAGCAGTCACATGCAGAGAAATCTGAATAGGACTACGAAGTCATAGCCCTAGATATGTTGATGCTTTGTGACTATTAAATGGTTGTATCTATTCCGGATGAATCTATATTAGGGCTTGAGATGGATCCATTTGTAAGTTAGAACGCAACAGTTGGGACGGATTGCCACCAATCTTTGGAAAAGACACTCCATTATAAAATATGGATCAAATCGTGTGATGAATCAGATTTGCTTTAGACAAACCAAAACGCAGTAAAATGTATTTTCTGAGAGTATTGATTTTCAGCAGATGAAAAGCGAAAATAACTTTCGCTAAGAAAATCTGATTTCTCAGGGGTTAATTTGAAATTAAACTGATTTCAATTCCTAAATCAAAGAATGGTCGATTTTCTTTTTCTTTTTCGTCATACACGCCTCATAAACTGATAATTAGTTATTTTCGTTGATTCTATTAAATAAATCCAATGATTTTCTCACGAAGATGCACTTATTGTCGCTGTGAAAGTTGAATGATGTGACTATCGATTTTATTGATGCTCACGTTTGACGGAAATCGTGCGCTGGAAATTGATCGCATTGATTGGGACTGAATACATTTCTTCCTATTTATATATCTAACTACAACTTCATGATGCGATTTCACTGTTCCGACAGACGAACGTAACTCTTTCATAAATGTTATACGATAGAGAACTTAACCTAAGCAAAAAAAAAAAAAAAAATTAACTCGTTTTTTAGCGAATGACTCACAGAACTGTTAATGTTTATGTCAGAATAGAAAACATTATCCAAGAGAGTTAATGATAATAAATAAATTTCAGTACCTAATTTATTTTACTTATTGGGAAATATGTACCATGGACGGCATTTAATCGCATACAACTTTATTGTTGGTTCCGCAGAATATAAGGTTTGCATTAATGGAATCAAACAAAAGAGAAAATATAATGTAATGTGTTTTAAATTAACATTGACTTTTCTCAAGCACTTAAGTCCTAATATTAAACGTGTTACATTAGTTTATGCTATTTTTTAAATTTTGAATTGTGCTTCTAGGGTTTTAATTACGGTTGATTTTTATCCCAATTTTCAGGTCGTTATTCAATGACTGTCAAGCAAATATCGTGGAACCTAAATAAAGAATAAGCATTTGATGAATCTTAATCTCGTGTGCCGGTCTTACTGTTACAAAGCTTTACTAATTCGGCTAAAAGCTGAATAAATAGGCATCGTTCAAATAAGACTTTTTCTTCATCTGATATTGGGTGGAAAATTGCACACCGAAATCTTAACGTACATTGCATTAACGAAAGATGCCTTCTAAAAGCGAAACAATGTAATAAGAAATAGGAGAATTTCGATAGAAAAAAAAGGGATTGACAACAAATCGCTTGTACTATAGTGAATGCTGAATAATCTTCCCATAGATGAAAAGAAAACTGGAAACATCAGAAACGTGATTCTACAGAAGGATACTTAGAATTCTACAAACGGGGCGAGTAAGCAACAACTGTCTTTGGTCGCCCCCACTTTCTATTTATATGAACCTCCATCCAAAACCGGCCTGGTGTCTGACGGAGCCTGGGGTTTCGTTAAATACACTAACCCCTACAAAGAGTCCTTTGACGTCTGACTCTGGAATATTAATTACCTACCCAATTTTGGAGAGATCCATCTTCCTAAAAGTAGTGAAAGCAGAATATCGATCTATCCCCCATTCACATACTGCAACCTCATACCAATGCTACCCAATGCCTATTGGACATTAGACAATTCCTCCGTCATAATTGACCTGAGCCCTTCATTTTGGTTGTCAATTTGACAAACTCTATTTTTAGACTGCGTAGGCGAAGAGGAGGGACTTACTTATAGTCACTAATTTTACTTATCGCTCAAGATTTTCGTCCACAGGATTCCTTGACCCCAAATCACATTCTTTCAATTGGACATTCACCGGGTGTGTTCCCATGACAGCTTTCTTAGCAGTTTAAACCCGTGACACTTGGAGCTCGGGTCTTATCTAAAGAAATTTCATTTCTTTATTGATTTACATTTTCCATTTTTTTTTTTTTTTTTTTTTTTGACAAGAGATAAAAATCAATTCTATAACTTCTGCTTTTGTCCCCAGAAAATCTTAAAAATAAAATTGCCCATAAAATCCAGAAATTTACCAGATGCCTTTCAAGTTTACAAAGAATCAGAGGCCATTATTTTCATTATCTTTTTCCCTGATTTTCCTTCCTGGGTTATGATCTTTGGCAAATTCCATATTTCGCACTTTAATTAGCGATTATCAATCCGTGTCTCCATTTCTTCTTAGTAAAATCAAATGCTGACTTGAATGTTCTTACGCCAACTTTCTCCATCACTCGTGGATTTAAATTATCCAGATGGCTTTTTCGGCTAGTTTCCTCAAAATTATAATGCCGTCTTACTTCCAATCTTCCCTATTCCCCTTTTTTATGTTTTGTTTACGGAAGAAAACAAAATTTCTGAAATTTAATAAAATCTTCCTCGTCTGCAGGTATGTTTATCGGGCTATCGCTTAACTTTTCCAGCGTCTTATAGTGTTACATCTCTCTCGGTATATCTATCGAGCTACACACAAGAAAACGGCAACATAACGAGCACTTATATTCAGACTCAGGAAGAGACAGCTGGAGTTACGTATAATGAGAAAAGTAGGCTTAAAAAACTTGACCCTCAGGTGGCACATCGAGAGCAAGAGAGAAAGGAGAAAGCAGAGAGCAATTTATCTGATGAGTTTGAAATGAATGGCTGGCGAAATGGAGGCGGGGTAAGAAGCATAAGCAAATGAAAATAAACTATTAAGAGCCACATGGGCTAAAAAGCCGTGGAGAGACATTATTATTTTCTATGTGACATGTCCTGATCTCCACTAACCCTTGTTGATTTATTTACGATAATGGTATCTTGTGGATTTCGAATTTGCTGTTATTAATTTTGAATTAGTTTTATTTCATCTTGTTTCAATAGTTTTCTATCACAACACTTAAGTTCTGATTCCTTTTGACAATGAAGGATACAGAAGCGACGTACGTAGAATAACAACATGGTTGTTGCAATTAAAAGCCAGAGAAATAAGGGGAAAGAAAAACTAATAAAAGTTATTAATTCAAAATGCTTCATGTAAGAAGATCAAAATCTTAAATCTATTACTTCTTCTACGTGCCACTGACCTTCAGTACGTGGGCGATCATAGCTCTCCACAATTACCTAATATTTTTATATCTACTAATCATTGTTCTGCCAACCATTTAAGCAAGTTCGTTAGGCAAGGGTTATGCGTTGCTCTCCTCTGTATCTTTTGCCTTCCATATGTCCTGTGAGTATCAAATTCTCCAAGCCCTACTTCTTGATTCTATCTGATGCTGCGCATGTGTCCTTTTTATTTCCATTTTTCTGAAGCTTCGTTGTTGCTCAAATATTCAGTTCATGGTATTCTCAATAGCCTTCTGCAGAACAGCATTTCTATTGACTCAAGACTCTTCTACCTCTGTGATTAGATTATCCAGAATTCACTGCCATATAAAAAAGCCGATATTATTAGGTTGGTGCAAAAATAATGAGGTAATAATGTTTTTTGACGTTAAAAAATATGTCAAAAAACGACATTATTGCGTCATTATTTTTGCACCAACCTAATACATAACAGTTCAGTACCCTTGATTTCTAATGAAATTTTCCTGATTCATAATAGTTTCCTTAGTTTTATGAACGAGCACATTTTTCTATCCCAATCTCGCTGTCGCATACTAGTTGTAAAAGATAAGAGACGTGAAAGAAATATGAGACAAAATTGAAGATAATCTAAAATACAAGCTAAATTATGTCTATGCGTCTCTAGCTTATACCAGTAGCTATTAACCAGTCTCCCAACGACGACGTAATGCGACCCTATGTCGGATTTAATATGGGGCACCCGAACGCGTAAACCGAGGCCCAGTCCCCATAATTGCGCTAGCATCAATAGTAATATCGATCCCCCTTCTCTAGTGCAATGAGTGGGTACAGCCAGGAGCAGCTGCCCCACGTAACCTAACATGGCTCTGTATTTTTCCCAGCTTTATTCCTCTCAGCGGTCAAAGACAAAATTGAGTCGTACTTCGCCCAAAGACGGAGACTAATGTGAGTGATGATATTACGTGAACTGTGCCAGGTAAGGATGTCATTCAGCGCGCCCATGTCGCTATCGAATGTGATACACTGTCGAGGATTTAAGTGAGTTTAATGGCAATACCGTGGAAAAATTCCCCATGCCTCCTCGGCACATCCCTTTTTGGGGACGGAGTCAGGTGACGAGTCATAAACCCAGCCCCCTCCCGAAGAAGAGTTACTGCCTTTGGGGAAGGCCAGCTGGGGCTTTGGGTTCAATGAAGTTTTAAAACTGCCCCGGCTTGCCTTATACCACTCAGACCAAATAGTCCAGGTATTTAATTTGTATTTTCATAACAATTTTTTTAAAGCATTTGTATTATATACTTTTAATTAGCATTTTAAAATTATCATAAATATGCAGTGTTTCTCTAGATAGATCTTTTTTTAAATTCATTGTATATTTATGGAAATAATTTGATGTGTCTTGGAAAAATTCAGTTGTGAGTTAACAGAAAAAATATCAGTGTGTTTGCATTTAAAGAAAACCTAAAACAACTCTAATCTCGGCTTCTAATTTTAGTCCCGCCAATGTTAGTCACGATCTTATTTTCTGCAGCATTCGTATTAACCATTGTTGTTATTCTCACATGTCATATTACAACACCGTCATGCCGAGTCGAATAACATTGTTCATAGGAATTTCTCAATAAGTCAAAATTGTCAATTTATTTAGATTTTCTTAAAGCTGTATCGAACTATATATTTAGTGAAAAATATTAAATTTGCTGAAATTTATTTTTATTATAATTATTATTACAAATATTAGTAAATTTTCAAATGTTTATCATGGTCAGCTCTCTGTAGCTATGTCCAGAGTAAGAAATTCAAGTAGATTTAGCATAAGGACAATAGGAACTTCAGAAAATAGATGTCTTTTACGCAGAATTATTTTATAAAGATAAGAGAATTTCTGTTGCGACTTACCCACCGAAGAACGAGTATTTGGCTAGTAAGTTGTAAAAGCCATAATAAATAACATAATAAAAATATAAGAGTAAAAACTGATAAATAATTGTCAAAGAGTATAAGACATTCAGACAACTTAACAGACAACTATTAATACCTGGGAAAGCAAGAGAAGTTAGGAGAATGAAATACTAGATGGCACTTTTAATTTTTCCTAATTTTTAGAAAATTAATGAAGGGATTTATATGAATATTCGCAGTATTTATTTTCAAGATATTTCGCATATGTATAAATTTTACTAGATAACATATCACTCACATGATATGGCAAAAGTTTTATGAACCGTAAGGGATTTTCCTAAGTTCCACATCATGAATGAGTTTACTGATGCTCGAAAATGCTGTAATTAAAAATTATAATTACCGAACGGGTGCAAAAATTACAAAAAAAAAATCTTCTGAACAAATAAAAGTAAAAGTAGTTTCATTATAATGATCACAAAGTCATAAAGACAACATTAATTAAAAGTTATAAAGACAATATTAATTTCTTTTTTCATCATTCACCAAGGAAGTCGATAATGCCACTAAAACGAGGTGTGGGGGTTACTGGCATGAAAAGACCTTGAGAAGTCATTACTTAGGAGAAAGGTGAATAAAAGCACGGGTTTCAGGAAGACAGAAGATATATATATATATATATATATATATATATATATATATATATATATATATATATATATATATATGTCGTGACTAAGTAATTCGTTAAAGAATAAGAAAACAACAGGTCGCAGATAGTGTATTGGGCAGTAAATACAACAGAAGTGGGTTACACGACTTTGGAGTGTGTGTCGGTTGACCAGCGTTCAGTCTATATCATTATTATATTTAGCAGCTCTCCATACGAGGGTAGATGTAGCACAAGGCCGAGTTTAACGTGGTTCGGCCAAAAAATCCCCGTAGAACCCGCATAAACGGGTTCGGGTCTGTCTACCTCCCCGGACGAGACCCTAACCTTCGGCACAACCTCGTTCTGGTTCCTCCCTCCCCAAGGCAGAGAGTTCGACAGAAGCTGCGAACAGCCGCAGTAGAGAATAGTCCATATCAGTTCCACCGAGGTTTACTTTCCTACTACTTTATAGTAAGTGGAAGAGTCCACAATAGCCTCATTAGAGGAAAAACACCATAACAATATCCAACATTATAAATAAAACAAAATTACATGATTACAATGGGAACACATGCGCCACACTCTCTTACATATTCACCTGTCACTTGTCGGAACTCAGTGCAATCCATGCACACATTGACTAACCACAATTAATCACTAAAATGTAACTATCAGCATAAGACAAATATAACTAGATAACACTAAA